>SBIQ01000097.1:0-29441 GCA_014805555.1 Astathelohania contejeani | reverse complement strand
GAAATTTTTTCTTATTGATTTCGTCATAAAGGAGCTTACGCTGAGCATTCAAAAGACTCATGGCAGAAACGTCTGTCAGTGAGTACTTTGACCTGAGGTATTGGTATATAAGAGAGAGGTGAGTCTTATTTTGCTCTTCAACTTTCAAGATTGCTGCTTAAATTTTTATTTTATGATTAATTTATTTTAGTATAGAATGATTTAAGTAGTTATTAGCTCAAGATTGAAAAAATCATAATATAATCAAATATTGTTATACATTACATGCTTTAATTAAATGACTTTAGATCACATACGTGAACTCACTAGTAGTATTTAATATCAGAAGTAGCCGGTAGATGAAAATTTAGATTTAAAATAGCCAACCCTTTTGTGCACGTCTTGTAGATGGTCAACTCACCAGTTTTATTTACAGTTCCTCAAGGCTAGAATGTTTAGATATCAACTAAAACAAAAAGCCATAGGCGTTTATAAATATATGATATTTGGTTAATATATTCTTTGGACTATTGACGCTTAATATATTGAGTTTTATACATAGCAAAGAAACCGCATCCATAAAAAAAAGCTATACTAGTAGAAATATTACACTCTTGCATATATTAAACCAAAGCTACGCTCAGACTTTCCAATTCTCACTGGAATATCTATTTTATATACGACAGTTAAGTTATTTATGAAACTACATATGGATATTGCAATTGTATGGTAGAATAACTTTTGTTTAGTGTCAGAATATAAGTGCCTTAACTTTGTGTTAAGATTGATTCCACTTCACTCGGCAAGGTGGGCTTTTACTAATAGCGGGAGTACCTTTAAAATTATCATAATTGGGTACGTCACTATATCGTACTAAAAATTATGTAGTTTCTTCCAAATGTTAATTGAACTTTGTTTAAATTAAGATATTATAAAGCTATAAATAGTTTTTTTAAATAAATTAACGCCTTTTTTACATGACAATAAATTTAAGCACCTCGATGCATTATACCTAAATTTACAATAGAATTAGATGAATCATTTGGAATCCCAAAAGTGTAGTATATGAATGATCATCCTATAACTACAAAATATATATATTTACTTTATGTTATTGCATAATACAAATTATTAAGTAAGTAATATTAAAAACTATACAACTTCCGAGTTTTTTAATTGATATTTGAAGATATATTATCATTAGTATATTAAGAGGTTTTATTAATTATCTATTTAAAGATATAAAATAATAAGCAGCTTAATACTTAAATTAATAGAATAAATATGCTAAACACTGTTGAACACCAACATTTATTATTTAATTTTTTTAGCTTATAATCTCGATTAATAATAAGTATTATTTGATTAAAAAATTGTTGTTTATTTATAACCACTAAATATGAAAATTACATTTATTTAAGTTAAAAAATTTAAATTACTGATTCTTCTTCCTTTTTTCTTCGAAACAATAATATATGAGGTTCTGGTTTATGTATCATATAATGCTCCCATCCCGGTGATTGCACTACACCTAATGCTCTCCATTCATCTTCATTTAGCAGCTTATTTTCTGGAAAGAATTTTGTCATTTCTTTTGGCAATATCACATGCCTATAGATATAATTGTTCGCTTCATAACGCTCGGAATATATGATCTGTTTAGATAATTCAGCTATTTGTCTTTTTGTTTGACTATCATGGACCATTTGGGGTTCTGAAAATGATAATGTCGTTAATTATTTGCGCTATTTTTTGCCTGTTTATCAGGGTTCAATTTCTCTTGATAGCATATTTTGATAATTTATTTAAAGTTTATGCTAAAATTGTTAGATGGAGAACGAGTGTTATTCTTTCAACTATAAAAATGGTAATAAAAACAAATTACATATCTGACTATGCATAATTTTAAGAGTGAACCTGCAAAATTTAACTCCTATCTTATCAACAAAAATCTTGGTATAATATGAATAAGGTGGCATTTCATTAAAATGATTAACTATGTTTATAATAATTATTGCACAAATATTAAAAAAAGGCACAAGAAGGTTCATAAAGCACAATATAATTTAATCTAAAATGTCCGAATTTGTATGCTAAAACAAAATTTACGCAATAAGAATTATAAAGTTATACATAAGACAAATATTTCATGAAGAAGATGAAATCAATGAATACCAACATAGCAGTAGGCTCAGTATACCATCTTGCAAACAAATGCAATCAATATTTAGTCACGACTATTACAGATTACCAGAAAAATATAAACATCCACATATACTCACGACAAGAAATAACAATGAGAATAATTTTGCATAAGTAAGAATAACAAACTAAGATAAAAATCATAAGATCTCGTAATAAATAAGAAAAAAAACTTTTTGATAGTATTTTAACTCAAACTATTTAACAGAGCAAAAACCAGAATAATCCCATATGTTTACACTTAAGATATATAATGATTAAATATCGCAAGAAATTACATAAAAAATAATAAATTAAGTGTATATCTAATCCTTTGCATTCAAAATATTCGAAATTTTATATTTTGAACATTGGCTGTTAATAATCTATTAATATATAATATAGTGAAGGTAGCATTAAAAACAATATTAGCAAGGCTAAATGTATCTTACGGTTATGAATTGTAAGACAATAAATACATAATGCGATATTTTGAATGATTTTTTCAAAAAATTATGTTAAAGATGTTTACGTCGTAGATAGAACTAAGCTTTTGAGGAAATCAGGTATGCAAATGCCCTTGACAATATCCAATAATATTCTTATATAATTTTTATCTATCTGAATTTTAAAGTGTAATGTTAAAATTTATGAGTGCCATAAAAGCGATGTAAAAGTATCGCAGACAAAGTTGATCATATGTCGTTGAAATTGTAAAAAGACTGCCGGTTACGTGTTTGACTCTGTCATTAATAAGAAAACGCATAAAAAGTGATTCTATTGGCATAAAGAAACAATCAAATATGCTATTTGCAAGCCAATAAAAAAGAAAAATACTAAATTATCTACACCGTACATAAATAATTAAAGCCTCAAATATTATATAACATGGCAGATGGAAGGGTTGAGAATATAAGTGGACTATGGAGACTAAAAGGTTAAGCACCAAAAACAGAGCATTTGGCAGAAGATAGTGAGCTTGTGGATGCATCCAACAATTTCAATTCAACTAAGCTTACACAGCATGCATTTCGGAATATAATTTTGAAAGTTATCATTCTCAGTGTCAACTTAACACACAAGGATTGGCCAAAATACGTATATGAAGCAATACGGACACGATTCAGTAAAATGCATAAAGATGGTTGGAAGAAAGTTCTAAAATCCTTCTGTGAGATGTTATACTGCACCATGAAAGTGGAATAGTATAGAAGGCATGACTATCTCTACAAAGAAAATGCTAATTCGAATCCTTTATCACTGATAGCAAAAGAAAAAGAGTAGATATTTTCTTATAAGGATTAAAATTCATCAAAACACCTAGCGTACAAAATAAACTTAAAAAATCGAAGAAATTCTAATCCAATTCAGTGCAGGATTTTATGTACAATAAAAACACTAAAGTTCTACTTGACACGAGAATAGGATTAATATTTAAGTGAAAAACAATATATCTTGTATATTTATCACAAAAGGAAGAATAAAATCATATATGTGAGATGGTTATACTAAGCCAAGATGATCTCCGGATAATAGAAACGAACAAAAAGAGATAATTTGAATTTTAATAAATGGAGTAGCCATATCACACAAAATAAATATCCAATGACTTTTTATTGAGATATGAGACGAGTGATAACTGAACAATACTAGCATATTTATTAAATATAATTACGATAGAGGCATACATTCAATCGATAGTACTACAAAAATACTTGAAACATATTATTCGATCAAATAAGAAACACAAAAGCGGTATAAATGTAATAGACAGAGCATAATAAGCTGTAAGAAAAATTTAAAGAAGTGAGTGCAAGTGATTGTTGTTGCAAATGCTAGAAAGGAAAGTGATCACTAAGCACTCATAATTTGTGATTTTTGAGATAAATTTAAAAAAATATTTTTTCTATTATTTACGAATTCCCAGCATTGCTTTTATATAATAATATTATTACTGCCAATACGATTGTATTAACACTTTAATGTAAATTTTATAAACAAAGTTCGATGAATTTAACATTTAGTTATTTATATAATAGTAAGAAATAATATGTCAATATTATGTTTTTTTTGTTATTTAATAGCGAAAACATTTATTTGAAGAACAACTGCTTTTAAAAGGATATAAAATACATTTAAAAATAATATTTATAGATAAAACACGAAACTTTAATAAAAAAAATCTTTACCCCTTCAATGTCTCAATTTTTTAATAACTTTGAGGAGGAGCGTGCAGAGACGCGAAAATCTACGCTAAAACACCATGTTTTTGAAGAAGAATCATCAGAAGAAAACACTAAACTAACCAAAAAAGAAAAAAAGCTCAACGAATTACGAGCGTCGGTGCTTAATTTAGAAGATGGATATACTCAAAAGGAAATTGATAATTTTTTAAAGAACATAAAAAAATATGAAAATTTATTAAAAACCAGATTTCCAGATTTTTTGTTTGATTTTTTTAATAAAATTAAAAACGAAAGCATTAGCAAGGCATCTAAAAAGAAGATCGAAACAATAATTCGAGAATATAAAAAAGAGAATGAGGACATCGAAGAGGAATATAATATTGGATTTGACGAAGAAATGAAAAAAATTTATCAAATGGACGATAAAAAAAAGAAAATAGAAAAGTTACTTGGATTGAAAAAATTGTCAGAGGAGCAAATAATTAAGAGAGATTTGGCATTACTTGAGACATGCTGCGTAGAAATTCAAAAGGAAGATTTCAAGAAGATAATCGAGATAATATTACAGCTGTCTGCCAAGTTGAAAACAGAAATTATTTACAAAGGAGAAAATCTGAATAAATATTTTGAAAGTATAATTCCTCTGATCATTAAAAGGTTATTTACTATACTCGAGTCCCCAAAGGACATCGAGCCTTTGTTATTTGTTCTTAAAGAATTTGATGTTAACGGAATTTTAGAAAGAAAATATTTCGAGTATAAATTTTTCGTATTAAATGAAAATCCACAAACTGAAAATAAAATTTATAAGCTTCTTAATATAATACGAAGTGGTGATTATAATGGGTCTAAGCAGTATTATATTGATCATTCAGATGTATATAGTGAAGGAAGGGATATTATGAAAATATTAAAAGAATTGGGAATGCTTGCATTTTATAAAAACGATTTTTCATTTTCTTCTAAAATCCTCCAAAAATGTTATTTGAATGGAATGAAAGAAATTGAAAATATTTTATGTGCTGCGTGTATATTTTTAGAAGAGGGAGAAGTAAACAAACTCGAATTTTATAAAACATTTGTTAAGCTTAGTAAATGCATGGAGAGAAACAAGTTTATATTTAAATCTGGGAACAAGCTAAATGAAATATTCCGTGCATATTTTTATTCTGTAAATTCTGATTATGAAATGGCATATAAAATCATTCATTCTTTATTTCCTAATTTGAATAGAAATGAAAAGGGTATTGACACCATCTAACAAGAATAATTAATAAAATAAATTAATTATGAGTATTACATTTATAATTCTATGCATAATCTATTAATGCTAATTTTAGACGTAAGATATAATATTTAGCTTAGCATAAATTAATATTTTGATATTAGAAATATGTTTTTAAATTGATATTAGACATCAAGAGAACTACTTAATATATAATAAATATTTATAAGGTTCATAATAGAAGCATATATCCAATCAACTGTGCTTAAAAAGACGCTCGAAACCATTTCTCTAGAGCATTGAAAAAGTATTGAGGAGGGATTGGAAGCGATGGATGTTGTTGAGAAAGCAGTCGACGCTCTAATTAAAGCTAGCGGAACTGGATGTCTACCGCAGGTCAAAGGAAAATAATATCAAAAGTAATACTATTAAATATAACCCCCATTTAAATAAGACATATAAAGTTCATTTATTTCTATTTAAACCAAGACTGTCTAACTTATTTACGTTAGTTTTATATATTTATTATTTACTTGCTTAATTTATATCATTTGCAATGATGTGAAACTAGGACGTAAATTTACTGTGGTTTTAATATCAAAAGCTAATTAACAAACGCGAACTTGGAATTAAAGTCCTTAATTGTATATACATTTAGTTGTGTTATGGATGGCTAATTTATTAATTTTTCATTCCTTTTCAGATTCGGGTATTTTTGAGATTGGTTAAAAAGCTATCGGGTTTCACATATTTGTTGGTTAATGCATCCATCGTCACATTACTCATGAAATATCTTGATTTATATTTAGAGCAAAAGGGGCTATCTGGAGTAACAAAAGAATATGAAAATAGATATTGCGCTCAAATAAAACTAAGGTTACACACAGATGTTCCGCTTATAATTGAAATGTCTGCAGTAAAAGAACACCGGCAAGTCTGCTTCACGACTCTGTGTACGCTTACGAACAACCTTACAATGATAAAAGGGCACTAATTTGATGCCAAAATACCGAATACGAGTATGCTGCCTTGCTAGCAGAATCCGACTCCTGTAGACGGTATTATGAGTACCAAAGAAAAAAAGATGTTCTCAGTTGCAACATTCGCTACACTGAATCAAAAACCTCACAGATTATTCCATATATTAAAAATCCTTTAATAGCCAAGTTCTATAAATCGGGAAAGATTTTGTTTAAATAAAAATAAGGTTTACTAAATTGTTACTTGGAAATTAATACATTGGGGGGTGTTATATAATGTACTAATCAAATTTACAATATATGTTTATATAGACACATGCCAATATTTAACAAAATATTATTATATTTATACATTTTCCTTGCGAATAAATACGGCATTGAAAAAACTACGATCTCATTCAGTCCAGGAGATCATGGAAAACGAAGAGCCAAAATTCGGATTGATACAATGATAAGATTGATATCCTAAAAATAATAGACCAGATATATTTATTTACGATAAGAAGGAGAATGAAATTATATTGGTTGAAGTTCGTATAACGAGCTAAGATAATTTCTAAATTGTTGAAACAAGAAAAAAGAGGAACTACTACCTTTTGGCGAATGAATTAGGCTTGCTTATATAGCAAAGACTAAAATAATACCTTATGTTATGACACGAGACAGAGTGGTAACCATGTATCATAGAAATAATCTTAAAGAATTAAATATAACCTCTACGATAGAGGCATACATCTAAATAACAGTATTGATGAATACGTGAGAAACCATATCACTTGATTACAGAAGAAGCATTGAGAATAATATGGACATAAAAGATCGAGTAGAAGAAGCCGATTCGGAAAAGAAAGTGCCACTGGATGCCATAGAAAAGAAAGACAAAGAATAAAACAACACTAACCCTTTGTATAAAAAGATTTTATGTTCAACCTGTTATATTTATATTTTTAAGAAACCCCAATGAATGATAATAAGTTAAATGAAGAGTCAAAGATGGAAATGCCATTACAGCTATCTTTCTTCAATTCACTTACGCAATCAAAAACACCTTTTATACCACGTAAACCCCATCAAATACATTGGTATGTATGCGGGCCAACTGTCTACGATTCAGCGCATTTAGGCCATGCACGGACATATGTATGCTTTGATGTTATAAGAAGAGTGCTGGAAGAGTATTTTGGATATGACGTAATATATGCCATGAATATAACTGATATTGATGATAAAATTATTAAAAAGGCACAGGAGCTACAGCACGATGATTTAGCCCTGGCAGCACGTTTCATTACACAGAAATATGAGCGTGAATTTTTCGAGGATATGAAAACGTTAGGAGTACGTATGCCCCAATTTGTGACTAGGGTAACCGACTACATTGAAAAAATAGTCGAATATATTGATGTGTTGATAACAAAAGGATACGCATATGAATCTGAGGGAAGTGTATATTTCAATTTATCAAAATATTGCGAAAAATTCAAACATCCCATTTTGGTAAATAAAGAAGCAATTGATGAAGTTGAAGAAGAATCACAAACGGAAAAAAAGAAAAAGGTTGATTTTGCATTGTGGAAAAAAGGCAAGCACGGCGAGCCCACATATCCTTCAAAATGGAGCCAGGGAAGGCCTGGATGGCATATTGAATGTAGTGTTATGGCGGGAGATATATTCCCAGAAGGGTTGGATATTCACTCAGGAGGGATTGATTTAACATTTCCCCATCATAATAATGAAATTGTACAAAGCCAGGCATATTCTGAAAAGGAACCTTGGGTGAACTATTTTATACACAGTGGTCATCTTCATATAGACGGAAGAAAAATGTCAAAATCTCTTAAAAATTTTATTACTATTAGGGAACTACTTAAAAGTTATACACCAAGACAAATACGAATTTTGTTTTTATTGACAAATTGGTGGACATCCATGACTTATTCATCGTCATCAATAGAGTATGCTGTTCGAATTGAGAAAAAAATTTTTACGTTTTTGTCTATCATTGAGGCTCGTTTATTCGAAAAAGCTAATGCCAGTTTGTTTGTTAATGTCACCAGTGCTGATCGTATTATATTAAATTATCTTGAAGAAACAAAGTCATTAGTGCATGAAGCATTATGCGATAATATTAATACTACTAAAACTGTTAATGCATTGCTTAATTTAATTACAATATCCAATTCTAAGCTAGATGGGTTAAGTCCTGGTGTAATAAACATAATAAAAAGTTATATTGAAAAAATTTTGAGGATGCTAGGTTTATTGGAAGAGAAAGAGAATAAAATTACATATGATGAGGAAGTTTTGGCCTTGCTAGCGGAATATCGAGATGGTGTAAGGAGGCTTAGCCGATCTAAGGCACCGCATGGCGAATTTTTTGCTATTAGTGATAGTTTACGTAATAGTCTGAAGAAGATTGGCTATATTATTGAAGACTTACCGCGTGGTTCACGAATCAGGAGAGAATATAATTAATAAAACAATAATTTAATATTTTTTTATTTAATACTCGGCTAATAATTTACTTTTTGCTAGCTTCTATATTACTGTTTTTAAAAATAATTTCAGTTGAATTTAATTTTTGGCAATGCAATTTGATTTATATGGTTAGCTGATGCTTTTCTAGGTGTGTTTATGATGGGGACATACTATTTCCATTTATAGATATTTCTTAGTATGAAATTAACATTCATAAAGATTTCAAATCTTCGAACTTGTAGATTTTGCTACAAAAAAATTATCATGTAATCATATTTTTTCATTATTCAAACATATTTTACATCCATTTATGTTATAAAAGAAATTTTATACCCAATATTATTAATAAAGAGTCGTACTTATGTATCTACCAAAATTTTATTCAATTGTCCACTGAATTCCATTTCCAAGCCAATATTATATTTCAAACTGGCGTTTAATATATAAATTCTACTTTGATAAAAATATTTTATCCTTTTATATATTTTTAAACCATTTCATCCGTGTCTTATTCAATACAGGATTTATTAAACAAACCGATTGTGATAAAAATTATACATAATTACCTCGATGTAATTTATTATTAGATAGAACGATACAACAGAATATCTTAAAAATTATTAATTAAAAATAGTAAAAAATTGAGGGCACTTCAATTTGTTTATAAAATGTTTTTATAAACAAATTTTCTATATTTTAAAAAAAGCCTGTGGCTTACTTATTGAATCACTGAGCTAAAACTTAATTGGGATTAACAACAAATAAATTAAATAAGCAATTAATGAGTTTGTTTATTACTTATAATATTCAATGAGAATATATAATATCAATGAAAATATAATATTATTGTATTTTAAAGCTGATTTATAAAAGGTCTATAATGGGATAATAAATCAAATATTAAATCAAAATATACTAATATAGAATATATCCTATCCATTGGGTTAATATTATTAGTGATAGTAATAAGAATATTTTGTTTAAGCCTACATAATAAAAAGAGCATCATTTAGCAATATAACAAATAAAAGTTAATTTGTATTAAAACTTATATAATTTAAAACAATAAAATATTAATTTATTCAATAAAAATAATTGATTTACTAGGATAAAAATTTCTATAATATAATTAAATATTTTTTGTATGCATTAACACCCATTTTAATGAAGAAGCTTAAGTCAAGTAAACCTATTCATCAAATCCACTTTTATAGTTCACTAGCTACTAACACAGTAAGTTGTATAGAATTATCTAATCTTGTTGAAAAACGAATGAAGCTTTTAAGAGCAATTGAATCAAATGTAGTAGATCTTCGGCTTTCGGAGCTTACATCTTCTAAGGAGGATTCTGATTCTCACTTTCTTTGCAGGTTGGTGTGTGCATGTACCGCCTGGTCTACACGGTGGTTTGTTAACATGGAGACAACACTTTTCCGTCTTAAAATCATGAAATGCGAGGAAGAAATTCTCAACGACTTTTTTTATAATTCCTTTCTTCCCTGCCTTTCCGGGTTATCGATCACTGATAAAGAAATAATTATAGGGGCAAAGACGAGTTATACTGCTAAGCATATTCAATCTATTCCACCATTATCGTTAGAAATACGTGTACACTTTACTAAGCTTAATGATTTAGTAGGAAAAAGAGAGATCAAATTGAAGCAAGGCTATGCTATACTTACACCTGCTGTTACTCGATCTCTGCTTTATAATGAATTTCGCCTATTCTTATCGCAAAAAATGGAAGATTTACGTGAGATCGTATTAGCAAACGATGACGAAAGAATTAAAAAGCTATCTCAAAGGATATTTACAAATTCACAGACATCATCTGATTTTTCATCCCTTTCCGAGAGTGAAAAAGCTTTTCCTCCTTGTATTAGCGGGATAATAACCAAATTTAAATCAACCAGGCATTTAAAATACACTGATAGACAAACCTTAACCCGATTTTTTAAAGATATCGGAATGTGTGTTGATGAGACCATTCTTTTCTTTCGAAATAATTTCAATGTGCCTAAATCAGTTTTTGACAAAGAGTATCTCTATTCAATTCGCCATAACTACGGATTGGAGGGAAAGCGTGCGCAATATCAATCTTATGGCTGTCTTCGTATTATTGGCAAATCTGATGATTCAAATTGTTTTGGATGTCCTTTTATGCATAACAAACTTTATTTAAATCAATATATCAAAGAGCATAAAGTGGGTATCAATGATATAGAGGAGCTTTGCAATGGGAATCAGATTATGACATCCTGTGGTAATTTACTTAAAGCCATGACAGGAGAAGAAGTAGTGAATCATTCCCCTTTAAATTTTTATAGAACTATGAAAAAGAAAATAGAGAAAGATAAACAAAATGATGTCATTAATTAAAATATCAAATCTTATTTAAAACAAAACGTTTATAAAATAAATTTATATTAATAAAATTAAATTCTCATCAACCATAGAACAGCATTCAACACTCAAATTCCACTGTCCACACTTTTTAAACATTTCTCTTGCCAAGTTTTTATCGCCCACTCTTTTTATGATCTCTGATCCCCACATCATTACTCTTTCTATTCCAGGCTTTAATTCTTCTATTAGCCCTAGATCCATACGCTCCGAATTAAATATTATCGTATCGCGTAATGAATTTATATCCCTCTTTTGCTTAAAAATAAGCAGTCCTGCAAGAATATTCATTTTTGATGTATTCCTCGAACATGTTCTGCTCCTATAATAATCTACAACATCGTTGTATGGAAATATAGAAGAATTATCAAATATACTTTGCATCATTGAATTATTTAGTACTTCTAAAATTAAATCTTCATTTTTAAATAAATAATAAAGTTTTAAAAGCTGAGCAGAATCATTCTTAAGCTTTAATATGCATGCTATTCTATCGCAGAGATCACCCTCTCTTAGACTCGAATGAATAGACAGAACATCATAGCACTTATGCTTTACAATTCTATCTGCTACCATACTACTAAATATTTCACTATCTCCAATAACACTTTTCAAATCTTCAATAATTTTGATTTTATTATTTACGTTTTTTAAATTAACACAAAGTGTAAATACAACATCCAATAAATAATCAAATTTCTTTCCGGATTTTTTGACCAATTCTCTAATCAAGAAATATGATTCAACAATATCAAATTCATTTTCATATACTACCTCAATAGCTTTGTCATATTTTTTACAAAGAATTGTGACCAATAATAATCCAATGTGATTTTTAAATCCTTGAAACAGATTTATAATTCGATCAGAGGTATATTCCTCTGTTATATTAATCATTTGATACCATATGAAGTCTTCAATAGTACATATGACAAGTTCATCTGGTTGTATGTCACCGCAAGCAGTTACGATTTGGTGAAGAAATATTTTAAACTTATCTCCTTTAACTACAGGCTCGCTATACTTAACCCTCTTCCCATCGATCCAGGATATTAGAGCCTCTTTCAATCCTGGTGTAACATAGCTGAGAAAGGTGTTATATTTCTCAAGGGCTGTATATATCGACCCCGTCAAACCGCATCTAAGCATTGTATATAATTCTGCAAAAACATATGATTCTTCATATACCTCCAAACCATATCCCGTTTTATTATACCTTAACTTAACAAATTCTTTGATTTTTTCCTCATTTGTATGTGGAGTGTTTTTGATTAATAAAGCATTTTCTCTTATAAACCTTTCAATATAATTAAAATATTGACTCTCAAGATATCCTATTTCATTAAAATGTGACAAGGCAACACTTGATGGTGGATGGTCATTTACTAAAAAGTCATAAATATTCGATATTGCTGGATTACTAAATTCGACTGGCTCATTTTTGTCAAATCTATATATCGATTGCTCTTTAATTTTTCTCTCTACTAAAACCTTTCTTCTTTTTTCGTCCTTTATTTCATTTAATTTTTGCTTTATAAGTTTGTTGGAATTTTCTATGACCTGAGTTGTGAAAACCATAAGTTTCTCGTTCAAGTTTTTCTGAAGATATCCGTTTATTATTTTTGATACACTAAAAATAGAGCGCTTATGGCTCATAAAACTTCCCAAAGATTTAATACGCTGCTCAAGTGTATGCAATGGTATAACCTCATCTATATACTTCGAACTCACTACCAATGGATCGTATCTTGCTCGGATATGTTTCAATGAAGATATTGCCTGCGCATAGTTGTATATTCTTGGTGGTGGCAAAATAAATGGTATATCAAGTTTATCTTTACTCATTGGGGTCATTTATGCAAAATATTAATTTAATTTAATAAACCAACAAAACATTCGGTTCAGGAAAGAACGGTGAAAGAAAAAGTTGACACAAATATGATAATAAATAATATAATTTGACTTGATATATTTATTTACTAAAAAAACAAATATTTAAAATTATTTTAATTGAAATGAGCATAACTAGACAGAATAATCTCAAATAGTGAAAACTAAAAAGAAAGGTCATTATAAACCTTTAGCAAACCAATTGGACGTGTTTTATAAGCTAAGAAAAAATAATATCTCATGTAATGTTATGGAATGGAGAAACTATAACAAAATTAATATAAAAATTATATTTAATACACTCAATGAAGAATTCATGTAATTTATCGTATTAAAAAGTACTCACATATTCTTATCTTATAGGGAGAGTATTAAAGAAACGATAGAAAAAAGAAACATTTGAAGTATCAATCGAAAGAATTAGAAATGCGAAGTTGCATAATTATAAAAAGATAATGTTTTATTTAAATGGGGGTTATATTTAATAGTATTACTTTTGATATTATTTTCCTTTGACCTGCGGTAGACATCCAGTTCCGCTAGCTTTCATTAGAGCCTCGACTGCTTTCTCAACAACATCCATCGCTTCCAATCCATCCTCAATGCTCAAGGGAGATGGTTTCGAGCGTCTTTTTAAGCATAGTTGATTGGATATATGCTTCTATTTGGGGTGTAATCCCGAGCTCTTTTAGATAGCTTCTGTGGTTTTAGTCACAACACCCTCCTATAAAAAGATAATATTGCAATTAAAAGAAATAATTATTTAACATTATGTAATTAATTATCAGAATAATGAAATATCAAAATGAATTATGTTAAATGATAATCAGATAGGATCATTGAACTTTCGTTAGAATGTTTGATTAAGAAAATATTAAAATAGCATTAACAGCCAACAAGTATATACAAAATATACATAATTTGTTTATTTAAGTCTTTAAATTTTTTTTTGTTAAGAAAGCATTGAAAATGAATAAAGGAAAAATTGAGGAGAAATGGAAAGATTAAAGAATATAAGTAGCGTATTCTATAATTACAGGCAGCGAGAAACAAAATTATAAAATATTTATGATGTGAACTATTTATAAATAAATAAAAATTTATAATTATTGAATTGTATGAAAAAAAAGAAAAATGGAATAATTCATAAACGAGTTAATAAACTAAATATTAAGTTATTATAAATTTATTATCTAAAAACATATCTAAAAGTTTAAATAATACCGTTGAAAAAAAATATTTCTATACTAGAAAAGCTAAGCCTTAAAATTATAAATTAAATTTGAAGTATATTATAAATATTAAACAAATATATTTATAAAAAGTTATAAGTATCTATCTCAGTTTAATTTATTTTCATATTTCCTAATCTTCCTACAGCTTCTTTGATCCTGTTATCAAACACCATCCTATCATCAAATCGTCTATTATACTTTCATGCGTTTGTATTAACCGCTTTCTTTAAAAAGATCAATTCCGCTTCGATATTAAGAGTAAATCAAGCGTGATAAATAACTTTTATTTTATAACTATACATCTCATGCCATTGTATAAACTATCATTTAATTTTATCATAAGATAATAAATCAAGCTAATCCGCCGAAGATCCATTTTAACTTATTTTTCCATATTGGCAGCTTATGCACCATCCTATTAATTATTCCTACTTTAACTAAAATCATATATTTTTTGCTTCGTGAAAATTTGTGCCAGCTCATTGTTTATCATTCTAATTTCTGTTCTTATACTGATATCTAAATGCATTTAAAACAGTTGATTTTCATCAATAATTTAACCGAATGTGGTTTAACCTTTTTATAATTACCTTTAACAGTGAACTCAGTCAAAAATTATGCAATCGTTGCGTTAAACATCGTTTTCAATATAAAATAACTAAATTCAATCGTCCTTTTTATAAATTTATGAAGATCTGTTAGTATTTTTTTGTATATGAATGTTTACTTGTATATATTTAAATAATATACTAGGAAAATAAAGTATTTTTAATATGAATATTTGCTGAACTAATCAACATAATACCTTATACCTTTATTCCTATTACATTATTGTATTACATTATAAGTTATTGATATAGTCGCCATATTAATAAAAAAATGATTATAGCATTTAACTTATTTCGAAATAAAGCATGTAAAGATATAAAAATGAGTTATGATAGCTAGCTCTTAAAATTATTAATAAAGATACCTTTCATCAAGAATGACTTTTTTATTTTTTTATATATTTAACATAACTCAACACTAGAAATAATAATAAATATTCATATAAATCATTATCATATACTCCAATAGACAATTTTTCTTGTTTAATACAAATTCTGTCAATACTTTATTTTTCAACAAGCATTTGATACATAACGTTAAAAACTATAAAATACGATATAAAGAATTTTATTTATTATTTCCAGGTAATGTTTTAATAGCCACCTCAAAGATTTTACAATATGATCAAAAAGACATAATAATTCGTTTAAAATCGATTAAATAAACGTTTTAGTGTATGTTTTATAATTTATAATTGATGCTTGATAAAATTCTAAACTCAATTAGTGAAAGTGAAAGTAAAGGGATGATAACCTAAAATTTAGGTCGATAGTAGAAGAATGATAGTTATCTGACAAATAAAAAAAGAACATGCATATTTATTTTCCATAAATAATGAAATAATTTTTTTTTGATTATCAATAAAAAACGAGAGAAATAAACTATTTGGTCAACAAAAGTGGTTTATTATATAAATCTAAAATTGAAATAAGTTCTAATGCATTTTTGTAAACTGGCAAAGTGATCAAGTATAATGCTAAGTAGCAATTTTATAAAAGAAAATATAAGTTAAGCAATATGATAAAAACTTAATAGTTTATGCGAAGACAAAGAATTTAATAAGATAACATCATTGTGACAGATATAGTAAAATAATCACTTAAAACATTTTAAAAGCGAGTTTACTAAATTTAGATTGATAACGAACATACAAAACTTGATTTCTAATTAAATAAATAATTGCGAGATTGGATATAAATCATTGATTATAAATATGCAAAAACGAACAAAATATGCTGTGCATTTGCAGTTAAAATGAAAGTTATTGTCATATTAAAAAATATAACTATCAATATAAAATGTTTTGAATTAAATCGAATAATGGAATGCATGAATGATAAATCTGTTAAATTTAAGCACGCGGAAAAGGCAAAATATTTGTGTAAAAGTATAGAATTTGATGAGTAATATCTTAATTATCTCAAATTACGATATCGAAGTTTAATATTATCGCTATGAATTAGGAAATATATAATTGATATAAGGATATCATTAATACAATAAGTACGTGATTAGTCCGAACTTATAAAATGATAAAAAAAATCGGCATTTTATTGTTGAAAATTTTTATGCGAGATTGGGAATGATGCATTCAAAGCACGGTCTTGCAAGATAAAGCGAACAATGGCTGAGCGCCTCACTATAGACAGGTAAAAAATGAAGAATACGAATATTTAATTAAAAAAAAACTTAAATGCTGCTAAAATCGCGAGTTTGTATATAAAAAAATTTTAATATAATAAAAATGAATTTACTTTTAACATACCAGAGCTCTCTCAAAACGTTAAATAATAGAATTTAATAAAGAAAAACTTTCTATTTTAAATAGAAGAATATATAGTCAAAAATGTCTTTGAATAATTCCTAAATACTTCGAAATGTGCATCATTGGTATAGAAAAATATATTTAAACTTATAACCACCTGTTATAATGATATATATCACGTATTTTTCAGGAACTGCTTTATCGCGAAAATAAACAATGCAAATGAAATAAGTGACATTTTAGGTAATTATACAATGCAGGCATAACGTATAATAATAAAAAATCAATTTTATCGTTTTAAAAGTATTATGAATTAGTAAATGCTATTATATTCCTAAAAGATTTTTTTTGTATTTAGAACACTCAACTGTACCCTAAATGCAAAAAGAGTAAATGTGACAAATAATTCTTTGGATATAAAAGAAGTAGAATTCACAGAAGCTATCGGGGAAACTTAAATTGATGGCATATTGGATTATCAACAAATAAAAGAATAATCGTGTTAAACTTGGGATAAACTCGAATAAAATAGCAAAAATTATGCAAAATATTTAACAGGTAAATTGTCCAAATATGATAATATATACACTGTCTCACCCTTAAAGAGTATGAAAACAATAATATTAATAAAATATTTAGTTTTCTCTTAATCTAGTTCGTCAATGCATAAATAATTAGAAGATATTATAGAAGATATATGCTTAGAGGAAATATGTAGAGGAATTGACGTATCTCGAAACAACATGTATTATCACGAAATACGACCTAAATTAATGTAGTTTTATTAAGCCAATCATTTATAGTCTAGCATTTACAAGTTTACTACTAAATGTGCAATTCAAATGAGGTCTTATTGTGTACAATCAGTTGTCTATTTTTATAATAATTAAGGTGCTAAGGAGCAGGCTATGCTAAATAATGCACCAAATAAGGAATATGTATAAACATCAATATTAGCAGAGATGAGGTATTTAAACTCTAATAACATAAATATTTTGTAAATGTATATTCCACCTAGAATTACTGATTAGATTGAAGAGTATTTATCTAAAAAGGTTGAAAGAGGTGCACTACGAGAATAAATACAGTTCATTATTTTTGGTCTTATATATCGGCTCGTTAAAGAGAATGCCTAATAAAAGATATCAAAACGTGACAGTACATACCGGATACGTTTCAGATGCTACCAATTATTTCTTGTTTATGAATATTTCGAGTAATTTTTCAGTGAATATCGTAAAAGATGCTATGATTACGGAAACGGATCGTTTGTATAATATCAAATTCAATCAGCCGCTATAAGCCAACAACGTATGATTTTTGTGATAAAGCAGCTCGTTTACTAGATAACACAAGTGCCAATAAATATTTCAGTATCATTCAAGCGATATCATAACAGAGTCATTTGAGATAGTGAAAAAAGAAATGAATTTTATATTAAATAAGTCATACACTACTAGCATCAATACAAAAAATTATTATTAGTAATAAATGAACTTGGCATTTCCTTTATAAATTATCAATTGGCCTCCAGCATTTTGAAAAAACCAACTCTTGCTATTAATCAACAAATGAATCTCAAACCTGGTTGTAAAGAGAAAAAGTAATTTCTATGGAATGAGAAAGAGATTTCATACTACAGAGATAAAGAACAATCGTGTGCTTTTTTAGACTTTGCAATACACTAGAAAATATAAAAATATGTTATATAGATGAAGTTCAATTATAACGGTAGAAAGCAAAATAGAACATATTCGTTTATTATGAAAATTCCACCTACTTCTTAAACCTGCTTCAATTAAAGTTTTATTACTATCCACCAATATTAATCATTATAAAAAAATATATGTAAAAATGCTACGCAAAGCTTATTTTAATAAACAAAAAAATATAAAAATTTTTATATATAAATAGCACATGATACGATAACTCTGATATCGAAAAATCTACTGTTATATAAAGGTGTAATAAAACGTTTTTAAAGTAAACTAATATCATATATCAATATTCCGGTAAGATAAATGCAATAGATTATCTTATGGAAAAATACAAACAAATGATATGGTATGACTCTGTAGGCACAACAAAGTTGTAAGTTGCATTTATTTATATTGATAAATAAATGCTCTTGAGAAACCCAAAAAGCTAATAAGCAATTTGATTGAAGAGTTATAAACATGAACTAGCTGAGATCTGTGCAGAAACTAGAATTTGAATAGACATTTTGCATAACATAATCGACCGAATATATTTATTTACTATAAAAGAAACGAATCGATTATTTTAGTGAAACCATTCAAAAAATTATACGACATGCTAAGGCAAAAAAGTAAGTTTTTTTTCGCAAACAAACAAGACTAATTACATATAAATAAAATTTAAATAATATCATATGTAATGATATGGGAAAGTGTGGTAAATAAGTGCCACAGGTTATATATAAAGGAGTATAGTGTTATTTCGCAGATTGAAGTTTATATTCTCAATAATATTAAAAGTGGTTCCACTATTTATTCTGAGCATATAAGAAGCATTAAAAATAGAAAAAGCAAATGTTGTTGCGAACCAGATGGTACTGAATGAAAGCTATAGAAATAGCTGTGAACCGCAGGTAAATTTAAAGGGCGATAAAATTTAATAATAAAGCGATTCTTATTAAATATAATACATAAAATCCAAGTTAGGATAATAGGAAAGAAAGGATGAGATTAATATATATCATTTAATTAAATAAATAAATAAAAATAACTTAAGATAAATTTATTCCAATGCTTTTGCGACAATTCTTAATGCCTCAGACATCTTCGATTTATTAAATGTAGCAATAAATAAGAATTCATCGAATGCACATTTGCAAACACATCCTTCGATTGCATTTTCTTCATTAGTTTCAGCTCTCATGAATAAAAAAGAGGGTGTTTTGTCATCACCTTCTTCAATCTTGCGAAGAAATATAAATTTCTTTCCCATATACATAACTGATGGTGGCCCCTCTTTATTAGAATTCATGACTAAATTATAGCAAAAATCAATCTCCTCTTCGCTACCTCGCTTCTCAGTTGAACAGAAAGCTAGTCCAGTTTCTTTATTGATTAGCTCGCAGTTGTTAAATACACCATTTGCTTCGTTGATTAGATCATCAAAAAATTCTTGCCATTGCGCTGCGTATTCTTCTCCTGAGTTGTCATCTGCCTCGTAATCACTCATTTTAAGGGTGTTTTATAATTTCAATTTATATTTCTCCTTAAACCATCATTTTTTAGATAATCATCAGATTAAAATGATGCAAATATGATATATTTACTAATTTAAATGCAAACGTATAAAGTACGTTCATGAATTAAAAATTTCCGGTTATTTGTGTGTTTTATAGGCAAATTTAACCAATATTTTAAAATTTTGTAAAAAAAGAAGTTTTATTGGTTAATCAAAATTTTAATATTATTAGGTCAACTTCCATTACTAATAATATACCAATTTTAATTCAAAGTGAAGGAATTGCATATGTTATTACTACTGGATATCTAAGTTAAAACATGTTCAAAGCCTTATATATCCTATTTAATAGTAGTCATTTCATTATAAAAACCACTTGATATGAAAAGACTGGTTTATTTTAACTACATGAATTTGTATAATCAATTACTAAGATAATAAACTAAAAAATATGTTTTGGTTCAATGACATCGCTTTTTATGCGTCCGTACATTGTAAATCCACTTGCAATGAAGGGTATAGCTGAGCAATGCACCTGGGTTTCTTGATCAATATAGTTCACTATATGCCAAGTATTCCATTCAAACACAAAACTGATAAATTTAAATAAAAAACATTTAATTGTCAAATATAAAATTCAAATGGGGTTGTAATATAAATTATTTATGTATTCATTACAGTATAAACTGAATCTAAAAGATAGAAGCGTATATTCTCGAAATAAGACACTGTCTTCATTTAAAATATATTAACATTTTAAATTTTACGGAACTATAATCTTCCATTCTTTGTATTTTTATTCATTTATAATCTGAAAATTTGCAATACATAATTAATTTTTTTTATTATATTATAAATCCTGAATACTACTTTTTGGAAAACGAATTAGGATGCTATACAAAGCAAAAACTAAAATAATACATTATGTTATGACATGACATGGGATGGTGTGGTGTGGTAACCAAGTACCACAGGAATTATCTAAAAGAATTAAATATAACCCCTACGATAGAGGCATACATCCAATCGACGGTACTGGAGAAAACACTTGAAACCATATCACTTGAGTACAGAAGAAGCATTGAGGATGGTATAGACGTAAGAGATCGAGTAGAAGATGCTGTGAAAAGATTCGGAGAAGCAAGTGCCACTGGATGCCAACCGCAGGCCATTAAAAAGAAAGATAAAGAATAATACATAGCATTAACCTTTAAATAAATACGATTTAACATAAATTCTAAATGAATAATTTTATTAATTTACTTCAATCGTAAATAAATTATATTACCGCATTATCTCATATAATAACGAAAATACTACACGTAAATGCATTTATATTTAAATATTTTTTAGCTATTTTTATTTTCATAAAATAGATAATTAAAATCTTTATTTACACAGTTTTTCAATTTTAATTTTTCATTGACTACAATTTATAGTTGTTTTTTTATACTTGTATCAATTTATGAATTTTCAATCCTGATTAAAACATTTTTTTATTTGGGTAGTTATACTGCTATAATCTAAGTCTATATCGTCTATAAAAATTCGATATATTTTTCAAATAAAACCGAGTACTCATGTCCAATGATTTTGACATTAAACCAAGGCACTTTTATCATCAAAGTGTTGTAATATGTGTCTATATTTAAAGTACCTAAAGTCCCCTTACTGCATACATATTTATTATAATCAGAACTCTGCGTATGCCTTTATTTTAATCTGAGTGATAGCATATTTTTAAATATCCGATTTATCTACTGTTTCTGAAACGCCGCTTTGTCCTAGATAAAGCTGATGATATTTTCGTGGATTGGTTAATGGGTTTATATTGAATAATAAATATGTAAAACTTAATAATCTATGAAAATTTAATTTCGAAATAAAAAAAGAAAATCAGCTAGTTGACTATTTATATAATACATACAAGGATAGTCAGGCGTTTTTATACTTAAATTTAAAATTTGCACTTGTTTAGTAACTTTTGACTACCAAAGGAATTAGTAAATTTTCGTCCTAGTTTTACATCATGTCAGTTGAAAGAGAATAAATAGTATTATTAATATATCAGGTTTCGTTCTTATAAATATACAATAACATATTATGTTGTATGGAATAAATAGATTTCATTATCTTAATATATTTAGAATAAATATCGCATTACTCATATAATTATCACATTATCGGTTAGATTTAATTTCGTTTATAATAAAGTATCGTTTAAATAGTTTGATTTAAAAATTTTACATTGTATTAGAAAAAATTTTATGTTCAATTTATTTTGTTATATTAAATTGTAAAATGTTTAATAATTATTTTTTTTCGAAAAAATTAAAGAGTATTCGAAACAGTAAAATTCTACAAATACATTACTTTGATATAAAAATCTGCATTAAACTAATGATTTTCTTAGTAATTATTTTAGCTTTAAGCTTTTAGATATTAATACTGTTATCAGATTGAATTATTTTATCTATCAATCTCAAACATTGAAAATTGTACCCAATTATGATGTATTAACTTCGTCCAAAACGACATCAAACTAGGACGAGAATTTACTAGTAGTTTTGATGTCAGAAGTCGGTAGACAAGTACAAACTTGGAATTCGAGTTCAAAACTGTCTATTTTGTGCGTGTGTTTTATAACTGGCCAATTTACCAATTTCTTCATTCCTCCTCAAAGGTGTATAGGTTAGTTAAAAAGCCACCAAATTTCAGATATTTATTGGTTAATACATTTATAGCCAAATTGACAACTCACGGAAATATCCTGAACTACATCTAAAGCAAAGGAGGCGCATCTACAAAAACAATGAATACGAAAATATAAAATATACCCCACGCCTAGATTAAACCAAGGCAACACGCAGACGTTCCGCTTATATTGGAATGTCTGCAGTATAGGGACAGCAGGTGAGTCAGCTGCAAGTCTTCATATAAACGCTTATGAGTGACACTAGGATGATAAAAGTGCCCTCAAAAGTACCCTGCCTTGCTTGCAAGATCGATGCGGCTCCGATAGACAATATGGCTTCGATTAACAGTGGTATGAGTACCTAAAAGTAAAAATTGTCTCAATTGAGACAGTCGCTGCACTAGGTCAAACATTTTATTCCACATATAAAAAGAGCTTATATAGTATAACCAAGGAATCATAAATCGTGAAATATTTCGTTTAAATAAAGCGAATACCCATTTGTATTAATTGTAGTGCTGAAATATCAATTCGTATTGATTTAAATTACCAATTAAAAATCAATATGAGTAAAATTCATATATTAGTTGCTTACGTATTATATTTTTATAAAACAATATCATAATAAACTTTAATAATAATCATTGTTTATCAATCAATGAAAATTTTTTTATTTTCATATAGCCTACATCTTTTCTTTTTCCAACATCTTCTGGAGACTGAAGTACTAAATATTCGTTTATTATAATTTTTTTCTTAAATTTAGGGCAATCTAGTGCTAAAGTTTCATATTCACCACCTTCGCCACAGTAATTGAAATATTTAGTATCGGAAGAATTTGATAAATAAATAAGTAACTCTTTTAAATTATAGTTTATACAATTTAATGATAAACAAGGAGATGCTATTTTTACTATGCTGGCTATTATTCCATATTCTATCATTTCATTTAATAAAGTAATTTGATCTAAATTCCATAAAGGTGATAAAGAAGTTAATGATAGCCGCTTACATACATTTTCAACCCGATTCTTTTGATATTGAGAAAGAATGGCTCCTGAGCTTACACCTTGAAATTCTAATTTCTCTTTTGTGTTCTTTATCGCATTATACAAATCTTCAACCTCATCATTTTCTGTTTCCTTATATTCCAATTCAATGTTAATTGATTTACAATTCGTGTTGTACTCAAAAAGGGGAACACCAAAACAATCGGAATAAGCTTTGATAATTTCCATCCCAACTGTTTGATACATGTAGCTATCCAACAATTTTCCTGACATATATATCAATCCTACCAATTCATCTCCTTTGTCTATCAATTTACATATCGAATACACACTATCTTTTCCGCCACTTATTAATCCGATAAATTTCATTAACGGTATCTAAAAATAAAAATTCAATAGCATAGTTCAAGAATTTCAACCACGATTTTTTAATGAAAAATATAAAAAATAGATAAATAAATACTTTATATAAACAAAAATTTTCACTATTTAATCATTCCTTCATACATAATTTATATGCATTGTTATATTTAAATTAGCCACGAGGTTCCCAATCCAGTAATATCACTGTCTTAATTGAAACAATCTTTTATACTCTGCTACTCATATCGTTATTGATTCAAGTCCAATCTTCTATCATATCAATGGACCTTGCGAACAGACAGGATATTGGCACTTTCGTCATCAAATCTGGAAATTTCTATTATTATAGCACTACTCGTATACGTCTATATAGAAATGTATCTGGCGTATCTATAGTATTCTGATAGGTTTATCATATAAAAAATATAGTATATAAATGATTTAAAACTAATAAGAAATGGTATGTCTATAAATAAATTCTATTTTATCATGGTAAATGATGCCACATTAAATTGACCAGATTCCTATCTCAAATAATATTTATAAAATAGAATGGATGTTTTGACATTATATGAAGATCATAGTAATATTATTAATGAATACGACAATATGAAAATGAAGGTGTTAATATGAAGACTTATAGTACTTGAATTTATAAATATGTGCAATAATAATCGAGTAGATAATTAAAAAATGGCGAATTATAAGATGCATAACTACAAAAAAAAGTTATTCAAAAAAAATGTTTTAAATAACATAAATTTGCTATACTTAATCCCTATTATATTCTTTATGTGAAAAATTATCACAAAATATAACATACATATAAAACATCATTATGGAAATATTTATCTTCGTGCTGAAGGAATTTATTTCTACATCCAAGATAGAAACGTTTTTTGAAGAGACGATGCTTTACAATGCCAGCATTGCGGTAAAGCCAAAAAGTCGATCGACCATCTGGCAACAGGCTGTGATCGAATGCTTGTTCATGACTATACGCGAAGGCATAATGAGGTACTTACGTGTATTCACCTTCTACTTGCGAATAAGTACGGCTTCAAAAAATCAAAAAAACTACGATCTCATTAAGTCCAAAAGGTCATGGAAAATGAAAGAGCCGAAATTCGTGTATATACAAGGATAAGGACTGATATCTTAATAAAAAATAATAGGCCAGAGATATTTATTTACGATAAGAAGGAGAATGAAATAATATTGGTTGAAGTCGGTATAACGAGCCAAAATAATTTCCAAATTGTTGAAACGGAGAAAAAGAGGAAATACGACTTTTTGGCGAACAAATTAGGCTTGCTATACAAAGCAAAAACTAAAATAACACCTTATCTTATGACATAGTATGGTGTGGTAACCAAGTATCACGGGAATTATTTTATAAAATTGAATATAATACCTACATTAGAGGCATACATCCAATCGACGGTACTGAAGAAAACGCTCGAAACCATATCACTTGAGTATACAGAAGAAGTATTGAGGATTACATGAACGTAAAAGATCGAGTAGAAGAAGCCGATTTGGAGAAGCGAATGCCACTGGATGCCAACCGCAGGCCATCGAAAAGAAAGACAAAGAATAAAACAACACTAACCCTTTATATAAAGTACTTTTTTAACATTTATATGTAATTTCAATTCTTTAAGCATACCTATTTTATATTGCAATTTATATCAATTTCAGCTCAATACACAATACTAATTAAATATATTAGGAAATTACTGGACTTATGTAAAAACGCTATGGCTAATATGATATTTTAATTTATAGATAAAGCATAGCTTTTTTTAGTGTTTTGTTATCGCTGTTTATGCTAAGGTAAACTACCCATTATTATCTTAAAAATATGTTATTTATTGGTTTTAGTATTAAAGTGTTAATTTAGTCACTGCCATTCTATTTATATTCTATTATTATAAACAGGTCTATTAAATGCTTTTATTATCTGGATATACGTTATTATTTTGCTATAAACAAATATTTTAGTTGAGATATTTCCATTATTCTTTGGATTAAATGTGAATTCAGCATTTTGAGATATAAATTTATATTTCTGATAATAAAATGTACACACATAGCAATTTTAGCATACTGCCTAATATAATCATAACCTACATATTATTATTTCTAATTGATCTATAGTTTTATTATATCAGATATTTATATTTGAATTACTCGCAGAAAGATTATATTTAGACATCCAAATCAAAAATTTATTTTAAAAAAATAGATTTTATGCTAATATTGTAGACTAAAACAAAAAATCGGTTGCCTATTTGTAATATTGTAGGATGATGAAATAGTTACAATCACGCATTAAAATATAATGATATATTTAAATCTATGCATTTTTCGTTAGGGATAAACTTGATTCAAAAAATAGCATATAAACTAAGAAGTAATTTAAAATAAATGAGTATATATAATTATTGATATTAGAATAAGATGCAATATAACAGTAAAAGCATTCACTTAAATAATATGGTATTTCTTTGTTTCTTCTAAGCATTCGTCAGCACTGCAATCCCCAAGCCTCTATTTATTCGATTCTACTATTTATTTTCATGTCATTTTCGATATTTCGCCTAAACTCTAATGAGATAGCTTCTAAGATTTTTTTCAATAGAATGAATTAAATATATGTTTCCATATTGGTGTAATATTAAGTTCTTTGAAGTTACCCCTGTAAATCTTTATCACTATTTTGTCCCGTTCTTGCAATAACATAAAATATAATTTCAGTTTTAGTTTCATAAAATAATTCTTGCTTATTATCCAAAAAGTCGTATTTTCTTTATTTATCTATATCTCTAATAGCTGAGGTTATCTTAGGCCGTTATCCAACTTCAACTAAAATTATTTTATTTAATTTTTATCTCTAATGAATATATCCGGTCGATTTTGTTTCACTAGAATATCAATTCTTATTTAAATGCCAGCATGAATTTTAGCCTCTTCATTTTCAAATTTTCTTGAACCAAACATAATTGCAGTTCTTTGCTTGTTTGTACCCATATTTATTATGTGATAAAAGGTATAAACACTCGAAAAGCATATATGGTTAAACAATATATTTTTAATAAAATATAACAGTGCAATAAAATAAAAAGTTTGTTTCGAATAAAAAAATCAACTTTAAGCATGTAAGATGTTGTTTATGAAAACGAGCTATTAAAAACACATTTAAATATTTGCTAATAAAATTCATAGATATAATATAAAGATAATCAATAAGTAATCCTAATCTTTTATTTAAATAAAGAACTTTCGAAAATATCAATATCAAAATATAGTTTGATCTCATCAATATTTCCACAACATGGCAATAGTAATTCATTAAAGCATTTATTCACTTGAAAGTGTTTTTTACTTGCATCAGCATCATTTCCAACTGAATCCTTTATTAATAATTTTAAAGCAGGGCTTTCGATGCTAGCAATTTGGGGTGTTAAATTAGTATATCCAGTCCAAAAATATAATATTTTTTTCTGTGCTAATTCATCAATAGATTCAATATAATTCCAAAAAAAAGCCACAGTCTGTTTAGCCTTTTCACTATTGGCGGAAACTACTGTTTGCTGTTTCCATTCTTCAATGTTTATAATTGATTCCTTGTATATCATGTTTTTAAATTCGGATGCATTTTTTATTTTAGATAATTGATTCTGATCGACTATTTCTAATAATCCTTTTTTCATTAATTTTACACCTCCAATTAAATAATGAGATATTTTGTCAATTAATGCTTTTTCATATTGATTGTATGCATCTTTAGATGTATTTATATAAAAAAACAAATCTTTCTCGATTAATGTTATTGTAGAAAATTCCCATTTATCATTATTATAATCCATAGCACTTAATTCAACATATTTTTTAAGTTCTTTATAATTGGCGATCTTAACCATGTTTTTAATGTCTTTAAAAATACAATCAAATTCTTTTAATACAAATGAACTTAAATCAACAGTATTTCCCAATAGAATCTCATATATAAAATCTGCAAATTTCGTACTCATGAACGCATTCGATCTTAAAGCTAATCCAATCACTTGTCCTATAAATACATATTCTTTCATTTTCATTTCAAAAGCTTTATGTGTTAATATTGTTGGCATATAAGTATTATCGGTTGTATTTCTCGAAATAAAAAGATGCCTTTTATCAAACTGCATACTGATATCAGCAATAGATTGTATCCAATTTCTTAAATCTACATCCCCCAAATTTCTATAATTATATACTGCAGATATTTTCATATGCATAGGTATTGTTCCGCCTATGCTTTTTACTACTTTTTTAATCATTTTTAAGTTTTCACAGAAATTATTGTCACGTTTTAATTCAAGAATGACGACATTTGAATAGTGTCTTCGCAAGTCATCTGTTTTTTGATTATGAAATGATAGATATTTTTGAATTGTCATCTTATCCAAATTATTTCTTATACTATTATTTAGTTCATTATTATATTCGTCAATACAGTTTTTTAAATGCGTAATATATTCATAATTATAATCAACATCATTATATAATCAAACATAATTGTTAATATCATTGGCAATATCATGTTGAATATAATATATTTCTTCGCAAATATCTAAATTTAATTTTTTCATTTCAAATCTCAAAATAAGTATTAATATCATTGTTTTAATTATACAATCATCTGTTATGGCATCATTTATATATTTACTTCGTATTTCGAATAATGTATTTAATAAATCCAAACGACAAAATATGATACTTATCATGAATAAATATGATTTTTTCAAATCTAATATATATTTTTCTTCTTCAACCATTTTCATATATAATGGAAGTTTTTCTTCAACACATGATTCCTTTTGGTTAGCACACAAAATTCCTTTGGTCGTATTTTTATATGTTTTAGTTAAATTAGATTCAGAAGTTGGTGTCTGGATAGGATTGAATATATTAACATGTGTTATAATTTTATGTAAAATTAAAATTAAACTATTAATATGAGAAATATAATCGCTTTTTAGAGTATCACAATTTTCGCAATTAAAATCTTCAGAATATGAACAAATTGATTCGCAAATATATTGAATATAAACATTAATTGTATTAAGAATATCAAAATTAATATTCACACTAGAAAAGTATTCAAATACTTCGCAACGACTATTAGAGTTAGTAATAAATTCAGAATTAGATATTGCAGCTGTGATGA
This sequence comes from Astathelohania contejeani, assembly GCA_014805555.1. Taxonomy (NCBI): domain Eukaryota; kingdom Fungi; phylum Microsporidia; family Astathelohaniidae; genus Astathelohania; species Astathelohania contejeani. Next base: position 11 of record SBIQ01000097.1, on the reverse strand, counting down.
ACATATTCATA
>SBIQ01000096.1:0-29726 GCA_014805555.1 Astathelohania contejeani | reverse complement strand
GAGTTCGTAGTTTTTTTGATTTTTTAAAGCCGTACTTATTCGCAAGTAGAAGGTGAATACACCTAAGTACCTCATTATGCCTTCGCGTATAGTCATGTCCCAGCATTCGATCACAACCTGTTGCCAGGTGGTCGATCGACTTTTTGGCTTTACTGCAATGCTGGCATTGTAAAGCATTTTCTCTCCAAAAAACGTTTCTATCTTGGATATAGCAATAAATTACTTCAGCACGAGGATCAATATTCCCGTATTTCATCCAAGTAAAATAGTCTTTTAAACTAACAAGCTCATTTGAGCGGGCCCTATATAACTTTTCATGAAATTTTTTCTTATTGATTTCGTCATAAAGGAGCTTACGCTGAGCATTCAAAAGACTCATGGCAGAAACGTCTGCCAGTGAGTACTTTGACCTGAGGTATTGGTATATAAGAGAGAGGTGAGTCTTCTTTTGCTCTTCAACTTTCAAGATCGCTGCTCGTCTTAATGAAATATTTTTATGTTTTTTCAGCGTATCTAGTAATTGAAAAAGCATATACTCACTTTTCATCTCCACAGAATGGAGACCTCTTCCCATTTCTGTTCGGGGAAGATATAACCTCTCTTTACACCCAGGCTTTAAGCGTACCTTATGTTTAATGAGAGTTTAGCGTATTTCATGGTCAAGCTTTAAGAAGTCAGCAGGTTCGAGGTGTTGTAGTCCAATGTGATAATTGACAAAAGAAATGGCATGCTCGTTTATTGCTTTAAATAAATTTTTTGAGTTGAGATTAGATTCGCACAGCCCATTCACTCTTGCATTATAAAAAATAATAACAATATATGATAAGGGCATGTGCTAATAGTAATTTATTACTATTTAATTGCTTTTATGCTACCTTTTACTTTAAATATCATTTTATATAACTGATAAAGGGTGCAAATGTGCAGGCAATACAATTATTTAATAAATAACTAAATTTTGCTGATCAGAAGACATTCTTGTTCAATGTGACTGTGTGTTGTAGCCAATTCAGGATTATCTCAATTGTCATTCAAATACACTTAATATTTAAAAACGAAGTATCTTTGTCTCTAAACAAAGCTTAAATCATGTAAATATTAAAGGCTTAGTTTGAAAAGTTAACAATATTCGATTATGATGATGTTTTTTCAACACACATGTTTGAGTGTTTAAGATTTTCGAACTAAATGGATCCACTATCTCATAGAGAAACATCCTTGGCTATTGGAATTTGTATTAGTGGAAAATCCATGCACTAATGGTATACATACTAAAGTATATAAGGCTGTTTTATGGAATGATGAAAATACATTTATAATTAACGAAATATAAAAATATGTAGTAGGTATTTGTGTCTAAAGAATGAGATTATGTGTATTATTATACTAATTCCTATTCTTCACAAAAAAAAAAAGAGTTTGGAGAAAATACAATAATTACCAAGCTATAACTTTAATCAATGCTTTTTGTAAATAACAACTAAAGCCGTGGATAAAGGTTAAGTGTCATAGTAAGAGATAACAATATATTGTGCAAAGAAACAAACAAAGTCACAGTGTCTTGAGAACTGTGTGTCACATGCTACTATATTTCTCGAGTTCTCTAAACTAAGTAAAGCAATGATCTGATGACTGACTGAGACGTGACTTTTTTAATGTCCAAAAACTTATGATATGGTGCCAAATAGTGGCAAAATAAAAAAATTCAAATAATAGCCATTCATGGCAAGATACTAATATTCTTGAAGAGGATATGTAAGAATTCGAAATACCGTCATAATTTGTAATCTTTTGAACGCACGCTTTGAGTATAGAAAAGATATGAGACAACGATCTTCAAATCTCCCTTGCGTATGTTTTAATGAAATGTTTATGGGTATGATAGGCACACAAGTTTCATAGTCAACCACGGCCATATCAGGCCTATTATTTGCTGACGATACTATTGTATTTGCATTTATTAAAGTGAGCTTAAGTGAGAACATGGAAGTAGCATAAAATTTATGTAAAACTTAGAACATAGTTTTTAATATAAACAAATTGTCATGCATGATTATGAGTGATTAATGCAATGAATCATAAAGTTTTTATGCGTTAAAATAGAAGATGTGAGAAAGCATATGTATTTTTATATTTGTTGAGTATAACCTCATGCATAACAAATTACACGGTACCGTAAAGTGTTACATAGCTTTCGTGGTTTTTTCAATTTTAAATTAGTTAAGCCCTGAAAACTATAATAATTATGAGTTGTTCTTGCCAATGGTAGCATATAGTTAAAAGCTGTTTTAAGTAGCACCTTCAAATTATCGTACCTTAGTAGGATAATAGAACAAAGTAGAGATGTGTTTTAGATGTAGTAACAACATTGATAGAATAATTGCTTATAAGGAGCTTGGGATAGAGTAAATTGAGTTTATAGCATATGAGAATATAAAAATTGAGATAAGTAATCTACCTATACACTGACTTGCATGAAACGCATTCTACATATAAAAATTATACCTGAATGTATAACATCGAATTCGGCTTCAAAATGATTATTTAGAGGCGTTAACAAGGGTTTATGGAAAAAACTAAAAAACAAAGTATTACTAATTTATAATAACTGTAATAGCAGAAAACGAGTACTAAATAAAAAGTTTCGTGAAGCAACTGCTATACCCAAAGTGAAGGGATTTTTTATAAAGAATTTAAGGTACCACATTATCCTAAAAAAGTACTGATACTTTTATCCCTGCCGAAAGAATCGCAGCATAAGTCCAGAATACAGATAAATATGTCTTTTATGATTGAAAGGAGTTGAGATAGCTGTTGTATACATATAAATATAGTGTGAAGGTAAATATATCATGTTCTGACTGTTTTACCGAATAGCCGAATCCTTACTGACTCCTCTTTCTTCCGCTGTAAAGGCAGGAGTACTTGCAAGAGGCTAGCAGATCATGAATGGGCCACTACATTTAGAAATAATCAAATCACAGATGATTATTTCCAAAAAATTAACGCGCATTTGGCCATGATTAGTGATGACTCAAAGTCAGAAATCATTATGAAAAGGTAGTTGGTATAGATGATTAAATTGCAAGCATTTTTCACATTGTTACCTTCCTGAACCAAAGACTGTGTAAGCTATGACCGCGTTAAAGAGAAAGGTTGATAAAATGAATGTATAATGCTAATGGAAAGATCCAAGTTAATTATAACAATATAAGATAATTGCTTGTAAATGTATACGTTGTAATTAGCACACTTCGAATAAAAGTTTCCAGGATTTATCTTTGAATAAACTCTATTCGAAACAAAACTGTAATTACTAATAAAAGTCAAGAATTTATAATAAATTTTAATTCGATTGTAATCAAAAATAATTTGTTTGAAGAATTAAAAGTTAACTCGTTTTATTTAAATAAGATTTTTCATGATTTATGATTCATTAGCTATACTCTAAAGGTTCTTTTTATGTATAGAATAATCTGTGAGGTTCTTGACCCAGTGCAGCAACTGCCTCAATTGAGACAATTTTTCCACTTAGATATTTTTGGCATCAAACCAGGGCACTTTTATCATCCTAGTGTCACTCGTAAGCGTCCATACGGAGCCGTGCAGCTGACTTACCCGGAGTCCCCCTACTGCAGACATTCCAATATAAGCGGAACGTCTGCGTGTTGCCTTGGTTTAATCTAGGCGTAGTGTCTGTTTTTAGATTTTCGTATTCATTGTTTTTCCGGATGCGCCTCCTTTGCTCTAGATAAAAATATTTTCGTGAGTTGTCAATTTGGTAATGCGTGCATTAACTAATAAATGTGTAAAACTTAATCGCTTTTTAACTAACCTCTAAAACTTTCACCTTTGAAAAGGAATGAAGAAAATCGGTAAGTTGGCCATCTACAAAACACACACATAAGTAGACAGCTTTTGGCTCGAATTCTAAGTTTGAATTTTTCTAGCAATTTTTGACACCCAAAACTACTAGTAAATTCTCGTCCTAGTTTAACGTCATTTCGGACGATAGGCATGCTAATGTAATAATTTTTTTATATAAATGAAGCACTATGAAAATTACCCGTATGTGAAAGAATTATATTATATACATAAGATCTAAACATCTTCTAGTGTAAGATAATGCCTTATACCAGTATTGTATAAAATTAAAAAAAATATACCACCTCGCCAGGATGCGGACGAATGCTAAGATACGCTTCCACAAGCAGGCGTAAAGAAGTTGTAAGGTACATCTATTTATTTTCTAATTATTTAATATATATTATTCTGAATAATAAAGATAAAACGCATTATATTTAAAACTGACTGAAATTTACTATGCTACTGGAATTCAAAGTGATATTTCGATAAAATATAATCAATCGAATATGTTTATTCACAATAAAATAGATAGCATAATTATTTTAGTAGAAGTAATGATAATTAGTCAGATAGCCTACAGCTAATTGAAATGAGAAATATAATTACGACTTCTTTGCACCTATATCTAGATTATTATATAAACTAAGAGTAAAAATATACATATGTAATAATATAAAAGGTGTAGTGACTAAATAGCATATAAGTTATCGTAGACTGTTTTGTGTTACACCATAAGTCGAATCTTTTATGCAATTAATGGTGTTAAATCATGCACTCTATATCACTTTTAGTGAGCATATGAGAAGCAATAAAAGTGTACTATAAGCAAATAATATAAAAAAGTGTGTATGATAATATTATTGCTTATATAACCGTGAAATACTGCTACAGCAAAAAAACATAAAAATATAACTTTCATTAAATAAATTTTTATTATAAAGCATTTCTAAATTTTTATTATTAAAATCATTAATAAATGAAATAAGTTTGTTATATTTAATCAAAAATATTTTATTACTAATTCTTATTATTTTATATTTTGTTTAATTGTTATTAATTTATTTGTTATCTATTCAGGATGTGGGTGTATACAATTATTAATTTAACAGCACTTCTGAAATATGATATTATGCATAGATTGATTACTTATCTACCAGTTACTATTTTAGATCATAATTTCATATCAGTTCCCATATGAAAGAAAATTATAAAAATTACGTAGGGGCTATGCCAATGCATAATGTATGCTTTTATAATAATTGGTTGTAAAAAGTTAATTAAAATATAATAAATCTGAATTTGGCAAGTGTATATCCAATATGCTTGTATATTGGATAATTATAAAAAAGGAAAATTAATAATATATTAATAAATAAAAAATGCTATTTTATATGATATTTAGCAAACAGAAAGCTGTGGCATTTTTTTCTTTTATGTTGACACTTCTATTTTTCAATAACAATGTTGTTTTAAGCAGTGTAAATCAAGTATCTTACAATTCAATTCAATACTCGATATCATATTTATCGAAAATAAGCAAAATAATAAATGAACATTATGGAATTATATGTATAAATAATGTATATATACCATTACAAAATGATCCGTTTATTGAAACCGAAAAAGAGTTATTAAAAATATATTTAAAGATTGTTACAATAGACATGCTAAACGACAATTTTTATTTATTAATATTTAGTGATGATATATCAATTTTAAAAACATATATTTCTGAAATGCCAAAGATAAATAAAAGAGTGAAGAATATCGATAATAAACTTTTACTAGTCGGGAGTATATTGCCTGAAAAATATAATGTAGATTTGATTTTAAAAGCATTATCAAATTTAAGAAAAAATTCTAAAATGATAGAAATTCAAAAGTTTTTAAATTTTAAAAAAAGTTTTAGCAATATGAAAATATTTTATAAAATCGAAGCATTTAAGGTCTGGTGTTCATTCTTTTTTTTCAAAATAGATTTATATCCTTTTAAGGCAAACATTTTTAGCTATATTTTGACGTTATCATTAACCTCATATAATATTTGTGAAAAGAAATCAAAAATATTAAAAATCGGTGTGGTATTAAAAAAAATAAATTGTAGTATTAGCCAAACCGATTCAACTCATCATAATGAAAATTTTTCAACTGTTTTAATTATAATTAAAGAAACAAATTCAATTCAAGCTTTAATAATGCTTAGTAAATTAATAAACAAAGAAATGATATTACTTAAAGATTCTTTATATATTTTAAAATGTTTCTTATTGAATAAGGAATTTCAAAATGAATTATTTATAAAATATATTAGATTTACAAATATATCACATTTTTTAAAGAAATGTAGTAAGGATATATTTAAAATAAATATAAATGAAATTTGCAATATATATAGTAACTATAAAATATATGAAGTTGTGATTCCTTTGCTAAATGAATTAATAAGCGAAGCATCTGTAATATTTAAGTGCGGCGATACCAAATTAATTGAAACTAAATTATTATTTATTTTACTTATATTCAATGCACCAATAATTCATTCAGTAATTGAAATTAAAGGTAAAGAATACATAAAAAAGCAATATATAGAGAATGCATTATTCAAAGAGTACTGGATTCAAAATATGTTTACGTCCAAAATATTTAAAAAAGAAATAACCAATGTAATATTCAATCATATTAGTAAAAATATACCTTTTAATTTTACTTCATATGTTAAAAATCACTTTGATACAAGTATATCATATAATTTTAAAAAACGATATAATATGTATAATCAAGAAAATATGATAATAAATACAAATTTTATTTATCAAAAAGTAGTGAAGATATTATTATATAAATTAAAAAACGAAATAATTGAACTTTCCAAAAAAATGTGTATTGATCTAATACAGGAAATATGTCTATTAATTATCATTATATTAAAATTTCCATCTTATGGTGGATATATGTATGTCACACAAGACGAATACAAATTAATTTATTGTTATTTAAATCGTATAAGAAATAATAATAATAGAATTATATATAAGATTATTCCTTCAAAAATTCTTGAATCTAAAGTAAAAGTATTTAAAGAAATTTTTTATTATATTTATTTTGATATAAATGATTATTTTAAAAGTAATAAACATGAAATTACAGAGTATTACAAAAAAAGCTTAAAAAATGATTTGATTCTATATAATTTTAAATTAAAAGTTATGGTACCACTTATTTTAAATTATAATATCAAATTTCAACAATGGTTATATTATTTGATAAAAGAGATATTTGATAATAATTATCTAATTTTCGATAACGATGAACATTTTATGTCTATTATATTTTGTAAAAACAATTTTATGAACAAAAAAGCATATTTTAAATTTTTAGGAAGAATCATCGGACTATCGATATATAAAAATGTAGCAATTCCTTTGATTTTCAAGGATATAGTTTATAATTTACTTTTAAATAATAAAATATCTGATGATGAAATTTTGGATAAATTTGAAAAAGTAAGATTTGATACAATTCAAATTCAAAAATATGCTAAAGTTATTATCGAATACGAAATCTTGTACAATAAAATGTATACAAATAAGAAAATCGAATTATGTAAAAATATAAAATTAAATGAAGATGATATAGAAAAATATAAAAAGTTTTATTTGAAAAAAATTAAAGAAAATCTAATATTAATAGTAAAAGCCATCAGAAGTGGAGTTTTGAATATTATTAATAAAAATGCATTTAATAATATTAAAGATATATGCATATTAAAAAAGTTGATTTCTGGAAATCGTAAAATTAATATCGAAAACTGGAAGATAAAGACAATATATGTGGATGGGTGGAAGAAAAAAGATAATACAATTAAATGGTTTTGGGAATTTGTAGAAGATTGTGAAGAGAAGGATCTTATAGAACTTCTAAGGAGTTTAAAAGGTTCGTACAAAATACAACTTAAGCAATTTAAAAACTTATTTGATTGCGGATTTACAATTGGCCGTATTGGTCAAGAACATGGCTATTATATAATTGCAGAACAAAATATCTTAAATTTGAAAGTATATGATTCTAAAGATGAATTACATGCAGACTTAAAAAAAATAATTCATTTTTCTAGGCTTAGGCTTTCACGGGCTCTCATGAAAATTGATTTTCAATAAATTATATTTAAAAAATGACTTTTGTCTGGAAAGACTATGCCATCCACCCACAAAAATGGAAAGAGTAGTGAATAGAATTTTAATTAAAAGTAGCCGTCTGGTATTTATCCGTAAACGCTAAATGAATATAAAAATGTCTTCTCTTGATAACAGCGATCTTAAAAGCTGAGGAATCAAATAAAACGTACCTCTTCGTTATTTGAAACTACATCGATGTCAAATATTATCTTAAAATTTCTTCTAAAGAATTTCCAAATGGCGCAGCAGGCATACATAAATTCAGCAAAAAATTCTTTGCACGTAAAAATTATAAAGAACCCTGTCTAACGAGTTAATCAGTTTTAAAAACACGGACACTTAGATAAAGCACGGAAACAACAATATTTGTGCCGAGGTGATAAATTGCTGCATCTAAAATAAAGTTTCTACTGGTATGAAAACACATTATTATTCCAGCATTGCAGTAAAGAAAAAATTAGTTGATCATTTAGCTACCGGATGTGAAAAATGCTTGAGATGATTACACTAAAAGGAATAACAAAGTAATAAGGTTAACAACTTTTTTATTTAATAAGTATGGCTATAAGCACTCAAAAAGATTACGATTACATTCAGCTCAAAAGATCATTGAAAATAAAGAGCCAAAACCTGCGTTAATACCAGAATAAGAACCGATATTACAGTAAAACATAACAGACCAGACATATTTAGTTATGATAAAAGGTAAAACAAAATGATTTTAGTTGAAGTTGGAATAACGAGCCAATATAATCTCCAGATAGTTGAAAGAAAAAACAAAAAAGTATGATCTTTTGGCAAATGAACTTGGATCAATATAAAAGGCTAAAACTAAAACTGAACCATATGTTATGACGAAGTTAAGTGATGAACAAATATTGCAAATGATATCTCTGCGAATTAAATATAATTTTACAATTAAAGCGTATATATAATTCACTGTACCTAAGAGGACCCTTTAAATCATAGTATTGGTGTTTGGACGAAGCATTTAGGATGGGATAGAAACAAACAATAGAATCAGGAGGCAGTGGAAAGGATCAGGGATGATAGTAGCATTAGATACCAACCACAGGCAATAGAGCAAAAATAGAAATAAGACTAAGTAAATAACCCTTTATTTAAATAATTATTAAAATAAATTTATTTAAGAGTATATGTTTAAATTATATTTATATTTAGTATAGTAGCTTTTTATATAATCATCACACTGGTAATCATTTTGCTAATATAATATTTTATCCTTTCACTCAAAATAAAAGGTTTTGTTTATAAATTTTATTAAAAATGATTTTATGATTCTAGTCTCACTTTTACTTTGTTGTGCTGAATAAAGAATATTATTTTGTAAAAATAATTTAAAGCCAATGAGTTAAAGCTAGTTTTTATAAAAAGATAAAATTTTAAAATAAAGTCAGTTAATATTCTAAAATAGCGTAAAATTAAGACGAGAATTTACTAGTAATTTAGGGTGTCAAAAACTGCTGAACAAGTGCAAACTTGGAATTTGAGTCTAAAACTGTCAATCTATGTGTGTGCGTTTTGTATAGGACCAACTTACCACTTTTCTTCATTTCTTCTTAAAAGTGAAAGTTTTAGTGGTTAGTAAAAAGCCTTCAGGTTTCACACATATATGACATTTGTTTAGTGCATCCATTGAAAATTTATGAAAATATTTTGTCTTATTTTAAATCAAAAGATGTGCATCTGGAGAAAAAAAAGAATATAAAACAGACTAGGCATTTAAATTAAACTCAAACATTAAGTAAACGTTTTATTTATATTTGGAGTGTTCGTAGTAGGATACTCTGTGTAAGCAAGTTGCACTATTTTATATTAACGTTTACGAGTGGCATTAATATAATAAAAATGACTTGATTAGCTACCAAAAATACCTTGCTTTGCTTGAAAAGTTAGTCCAGACTTGATGGACGATATGAGCTTTGAATAGCAATGACATGTGTACTCAAAATCAAAGACTGTTTTTATTTAGATGTTTTTGCGGCACTGGTCCAAAAACAGATTATTGCAAATATAAAAATATTTTAAGAATATGGCCAATAAATCATAAATCGCAAAGATCTTATTTAAATAAAATACGAATTTTGATATGCAATAGTTTTTTTTAATCTATACATTATATAAATCTTAATATTTATAAAGAATCGATCAATGTTACTTTATTCATATATTTTGTTTCAATTATTTCATTTGCCTTTGTGTTATTTATATAAGCCGTGGATCAGTGGACTTTAAACATTTCAGTTTAGGAGAACTAGATTTAAGATTTAATAGATACTATAAAATATGAGTGTATGATCATGTAAATACATTATATAGAATGTAAAATTTATAAATCATATTAGTAAAATATAATTCTTTTCTATTATGAAACTAATTTATAAAAAGGTGTTTATATTTAATAATAGAATTAGATGCGATCCAATATGAGTTAATTAATATTAATCAAATAAATATTATTAGTCATCGTAATAAAGTTATTAAATCAATCTTACATAATAAGAAATGTATATTAAAGCACAGGTAATATAATAAGTAAAGGTATTCTTAGCTAAAAATATCTTATATTTATAACGCCTCCTTAAATTTATTTTCTATTTAAAGAAAATATTCATATATCAATCCCCAACAAAATGGTAAGAAAAAGACTAGTCGATGATTCCGAATATCTCAGATTCGGTCTTAAAGGAAAAGAGCGCACAGATCATTTCTCCAAAATGCTTAGATGTTCAATATGCGGGTTTATTGATGGGTCTAGACGAGTAGTACAATACTTTGTACGAAACATCGATCTGTTTAAAGATATCTATTTTGAGTTCAGTTCGTTTTCATACTACAATTTTAACCTTGCCACACAGTATATCTCAGTTATGAATGCAGATTTTAATATGCATTTTATTCCTTTTCTCAAAGATTTTCTTTTCCTGATAAAGCGATTTAACGGAAAATATGTTCATAATTTGCCAAAAAAGGATAAGGTTTTTATGGATGAAGAAAGACAAATTCCTTTGGAAGATGGAAGATATTTAACATATAGGGATTGGTATAATCAACAGCAGTATTATTATTCTAAGATAATCACCATGTTTTTAAAGCACATAACATATATGGATAGTATATCATATTATATCCATTTAATGGTTTATCGCTTGGATGTCGAATCTGTAGCTGAGATTTTACAGACTGTTGTTACACTTCCTAGGAAGGAGTTTAAAAGGTGGGAGGAAATACTGGCCAGCATACATGCCATAGATAAAATAATGGAGATGATGAGAGTAGTACCACATGACGCGGCATTATCCAGGGCATTACATTTTTTATTAAGAAGGGTAGTAAATGATAGTGATTCCACGTTTGGAGAAGACGAATATATTCTTACCCGTGTTAGCTCATATGCAATGTTTCTTTATGAGTTAATGGTAGCACAAACTACCCTTACAGAATATATTGCTATTTATAGGGTCTTAAGAGTGCTGATTAAGGGAAAAGGTGGCTGTCCAATTGTAGACCGGGTTGCTAACCTTATAGAAAAGAGAATATATTTTAGGGGTCAGGAGAAAACCCTGGATTTACTTCACGAATTGGGTGTTGACACCTCTAATCTTGTTGCTTATAGGACCCAAACTATACATCCCACCCCCTCTTCAGATTATATCCCTAAAAGTGCCCAATATTATTATACTGCCTTTTCTAAGCTTTCCGATAACCCGCCACCCTTTAGACTCCCTGCTTTGTTTCTTATCAAAATACAATTTCTTGTAAGTCTCCTTTCTTTTCATAGCAACAGGTTTATAATTTTGTTTCATGCCTATAGAATTGCTAATTTTCTTTGGCAGCTTTGTTTTCTTTTTCCTGAATGTTTGCACTTACATGCCAGTATGCGTTTACTTCTCGAATATTTCGAATTTACGACACCAGGAAGCACACATGGATTATTGCAAGATATGATAAATGAATGTTGTGTATTAGAAAACATTATGCTATGGGGAAGAGAGTATTATGCCCGAGAGAATGGTCAGTATCCAAGAATAGATACGAGGTGTGCATATTTGATAGAATACTTCAAGGTTTTTGCAGGATTACGGGAAGATTGTCTGACACGGATGTCTAAGAGAAATAAAAAAAAGCAAAACACTTCTGAGCATCGTCATGATCTTCGATTTCTTCGTATTTTGGCTTTGATGTCGGACGAGCAATGGTTTTACATAAAAACTGTATTTTATGACAAACACTGTCGAAAAGAAGAGTTAAGTTATAGCAGCGTAAAAAAGATGGAATCTTTTATGGATGATTGTGTGGATGAGCCATTCGAGAGGTATTTGTATTTTTTAAGTCTAAGAAATCTTCCTTTACCAAATATTTTAGGAAAAAAAAAATAATAATGCAATAAGAGTATAAATGTAGAATAAACAGGAATAGACAATGAATGTAATATAAATAAACTACATTTTAATATGTCTAATTTAACTATTGCAGATAAACCAAATAAAAGATATAATTTTATTATAATAAAATATGTCTATTAGCATATTTCCAAGATAATAATGCTATTTTTTATATTTAAATATTTTCCACTCCATTCAACTCTGAATCAATCTTAGGTACAAATCCATTTTTTAAATGATTTATAAATTTTTTTTTGTTTCATTTTATCATCCTATTCTAAATTTGATGAAAAGTAAAAAATTTCTTAAATCATATAAAAAATGGATCAAAAAAATAGTTTACATATAACTTTATATAATAAAAATTAATATTTTAAAACAATCTGATTGATTTTACATAAATAGACATCTATTGTATTAATATATGCTGTATTATTTTTATATATTAATGATCTTTAAACTTGCTTGTCCATTTATATTTGTTTTTAAATTCTTTATTAGTACTTAAATAAGTTACTACTATTTTCAGAATTGATGGAAATATACACACTTATACTAAGGATTTGTGATGTATGATGGCTTATAAAAAATAAATACATTTAAAGAAATTATTGTCAAATAATCGATATAGAAATTTTTATATCAATAAAATAAAAATTTTAAAAATTTGTATAAAATTTTATTTATTATGATATATCACCATTTCTCTTTCTGAAACTTTGAATCCACATTTCTCATAAAATTTTATATTTTCATCTTTGCAGCACAAAGCTGTTTTATAACATCCTATTTCCTTTGATTTTTCCAATAATTTTTTAATAATATTTATTCCTATTCCTCTTTTTCTATGTGTATCTCTGACTACAATATCTTCAATATGACCCTTTTTTGCTAATCCTCGTATAAATTTATATTCTATCATCAGTGTCCCGCATCCTACAATAATATCATTATCTTCTGCTACATATATCAAATAATCTCCTTTGGCTTGAAGCATCCTAAAATGTTCTTGGAATTCCAATTCAGTAACATTTTCTATTTTAGTGAGAAATCCTAAGCATTCTAGAAATCCCTTTTTGTAATCATTAACATCTAATTTCCGTATGACAATATTTGATTCCATACTCACCCGTTTTCTTGTGTTTATAAAGGGGTGTTATGATTGTAATCAGCTAATCAATAGTGATACTATCTGATTGTTTATAAATGACAGTATTGTGTGATATTGTATAGATTTATGTTCTTCTTTTGTGAATCTATTTGATAAAAAATTTTATTGTTAAGCATCAAGTTTAGATTATTAAGCCGAATTATACAAGGATAAGCTTACGTAAAGAGAAGAGCGCAAATGAAATTTTTATTTAAACAAAATCTTTCACTTTGTATGATTTCTTAAGTATATTCCATAAACTCTTTTTAATAGTTAAAAAAATCTGTGGAATTTTGGGCCCAGTTCCGCAAACATCTCAATTAAAACAATCTTTGATCTTGGGTACGCATAATACTGTTAGTCGAAGTCCACATAGTTCATCAAAGCCGGATCAAATTTGCAAGCAAAACAAGGTACTTGTATCCCAGTATTTTTAGGCATCAAACCAAAGCACTTTTATCATCTTAGTGTCACTCGTAAGCCTCCATATGGAGCCGTGCAGCTGACTTACCCGAAGACCCCCTACTGCAAATATTCCAATATAAGTGAAACGTCTGCTTTTTACCTTTTTTTAGGCGCAGGGTCTATTTTTATATTATTTTGTTAAGTCAGACACACTCCTTTGCTCTAGATAAGGATATTTTTGTGAGTTGTCATTTTGGTAATGAGTGCATTAACCAATAAGTGTGTGTAACTTGATGGCTTTTAACTAACCTCAAAAACTCCCACCTCTGAAGATAAATGAAAAAAATTGGAAAGTTGGCTATCCACAAACAAATGAATAGACAGTTTTGAATTCAAATTCCAAGTTTGTTCTTGTCCAGCAGCTTCTGACACCCAAAACTACTGGTAAATTCTCGTCCTAGTTTAACGTCGTTTTGAACGTTAATTTTTTAATATATTTTATTTTAAGAAAATTAATAAACCATATTAAATAATTTAATAATGCGTACAAGAATGAACTACCACAAACTATTACCAAAATTAACAATAAAAAAGGAGATCACAAATATTTATTATAGAATAAATGAAAAACATAGAAATGTTGGATGTAAAACTAACCACAAAATAGAAGATATTAATTCGGAAAAAAAAACAAAAAGGCTATATTATTTAATAAATATTACCATCAATAAAAAAATTCCAAAAATAAAACATAAAAATATAAATATTATTGATAAAATTAAAAAGGAAGAAGTGTTTATATGGAGAAATTTACATATAAAAAAGAATTTTTTCAAAAAGAAAATAATTAATTATAAAGAAAAAATTGATTCCCATTGGAGAATAACATTATTAAATTCAAAAAAGGTGATACCTGTACTTAATTATAAATTATTCTCACCTGTTGTATATTTGCATAAACTAAAAAAAATAAAAATCAGATATGATTGGCTGGCATACTGCAGAAACCAACATTCTGCTGATATTTCGGAATCAGAATTATATTTAGATGATATATATGTAATTATAAACATAAAAAACGTTGTTATTAACTCAGAACTACAAAGACTTATATTAACACTTTCAAAGTATTCATCTATAATGGAAGTAAATGAAGACAATTCAATAATCATGGAAATAAATGAAGAATTAGTTTTAGTTAATAATTTCAAATCAGATTTAAGAAAATATAAAAAAGTAATTTATTACGATAGGAGTATAAGTTACAAAAAATTATTAAAGGAAATATTAGTAAATTTAAATATTATTAATTAAGCATAAGAATTACAATCAACATCTTTATTGTTTACAATAGTAGATATTAATTAAAACAAAATTCTTTAAATAAAAAATTAGTTATGATAGTAATTAATATATAAATAATTAATGAGCTATTATAATTAAAACAAAAGTGCTATAAACAAAACTATATTTTTTATTGTATTATATAAATTAATTAAAAACATGAATTTTTTGGATCTGCATAAATTTTAATATTTTAAACCTGCTGTTGATACTATAAGATAATAAATAAATCAAACTATAAGCAAGGGTTTTATCATATTATTAACTAAGATGTTTCCATATATTTATAAAATTATATCAAATGATAAGCTTGACATCTGATTTTTAAAAATGCTATAAAACACTTCTATATAAAATATACTTTTTTATTTACCTGTTCTTTTTTCTCATGATTTTACCTTGGATTCATTTCCTATAATATTTAATAAATATGAAAACCTCAAAGAAACAATTTGGCATTGTTAAAAAAAATATCCAATGTACACTAAATAATAAAAACAATTGAAATTATAAAACTTTTGACCTATTTTGATTTACCATATATAGAAATAATAATATTCCTATATAGATACTTTGTTTATAAGACAGGATGAAATAAATTGATTACTTATATTTAATAAACAAACTTATTATTTTGTTTGATAATATACCAATCAGTTATAATATATTAAAAACTTTTTAAATTAATTCATATTTTCATAATAAATTACAACCCTCAATTTATGGCACAAACAGAAACACTTGAAGATATTTTTAGAAATTTGGAAATAGAAGAAGAGAGCAAAATGGGTCGAATTTACTCGATCAGTGGACCAGTGGTGATAGGAGAAAACATGCTTGGATGTGCAATGTATGAATTAGTGAAGGTAGGACACGAAGGGCTTATTGGTGAAATTATAAAAATAGAGGGGGATAAAGCCACGATCCAGGTCTATGAAGAAACCAGTGGGTTATCAGTAGGAGAAGTAATTCAACAAACAGGACAACCATTATCTGTGGAGTTGGGGCCTGGTCTTTTCGAAAATATATTTGATGGAATTCAAAGACCTCTCCGGGATATTTACGAACAAAGTAAAAATATTTTCATACCGAGGGGACTCAGTGTTCCTGCATTGGATCGAAATCGAGAGTGGGAATTCGAACCCACTGTACAAGTCAACGATAATTTGGAAGGAGGGGATATTTTTGGTATAGTATATGAAAATACACTCATTAATCTTAAAATTATGGTTCCTCCGAACGAGAAAGGAAAAGTCGTGTTTATAGCTCCGCAGGGGAATTATAAATTGGAAGACGTCGTTATGACTTTAGATGGACCAGAAGGATTGAAAGATTATTTTATGTATCAAATATGGCCTGTAAGGACGCCACGACCAGTTAAGGAGAAATTACATGCCACTAACCAGCTTTTTACAGGGCAAAGAGTATTAGATGCTTTATTTCCCTGTGTACAAGGGGGTACTACTGCCATTCCTGGTGCATTTGGGTGTGGTAAGACAGTAATCTCACAAAGTCTGTCTAAATATTCTAATTCTGATGTTATCGTTTATGTTGGGTGTGGAGAAAGAGGAAACGAAATGAGTGAAGTAATGATGGAATTTCCTGAGTTGACTGTTTCAGTGGATGGAAGAGAAGAGAGTATAATGAAGAGAACTATATTGGTTGCCAACACTTCTAATATGCCGGTGGCTGCTAGGGAGGCTTCTATTTATACTGGAATAACACTTTCTGAGTTTTTTAGAGACCAAGGAAAAAATGTTGCCATGATGGCAGATTCAACGTCGCGGTGGGCGGAAGCCTTAAGAGAGATTAGTGGTCGACTGGCAGAGATGCCTGCCGATAGCGGATATCCTGCATATCTTGGTGCAAAGCTTGCCTTTTTTTATGAGAGAGCAGGGGCATCAGTGTGTCTCGGCTCCCCTGATCGCAATGGGAGTGTAACAATCGTAGGCGCAGTTTCACCTCCAGGAGGAGATTTCTCAGATCCTGTCACATCCTCTACTTTGGGAATCGTCCAGGTATTTTGGGGCTTAGATAAAAAGTTGGCTCAGAGAAAGCATTTTCCATCTATAAATTGGAGTTTAAGTTATTCAAAATATTATCAGAATCTCGAAGATTTTTACATGGAATTGGATTCAGAATTTATAAAGAATCGAACGAAGTGCAAAGAAATACTTCAGGCAGATGAAGATTTAAGCGAAATTGTTCAGCTGGTAGGAAGAAATGCTTTATCAGAAGTGGATAAATTAATGTTAGATGTAGCTAAGTTGATAAAGGAAGATTTCTTACAACAGAATGGATTTTCTGATTATGATAGGTATTCTCCCTTTATTAAGACAAGGTTGATGCTCAAAGCCATAATTCATTATTTTGAAAATGCTCAACAAATTTTGATTGGCTCTAATGGGCGTATTAGTTGGGATGAAATAAGGGGTCAAACCAATTCATTATGGCTAGCATTAATGAAAATGAAATTTATTTTTGATAAAGACGAAAAAGAAATTGAAAAGAGATTGAAAGAAGTAATTGATATGGTAGAAGAGGAGTTCAGAAATATGACATATTAGTTTTATACAATCGGATTGCTTTTATGGGATTAATTTTAGAATTATCAGAATTCATTATGCTTTAATATTAAAGAATAAAACATTTTTATCTAAATCGTATTGTTTTATAAACTAAACAGATAAATTCTAATTTTTAAAATATTTTTTATTAAAAGAAAATTTGTAGAATTTATTTATTGATGTTTAAATAGCAAATTGTAGAAAAGGAACGAAGTAAATTATAATCATCTATTAAAATTCATTGGCATTATGAATTATATTTAGTAACAAATATGATAAGTATATGTGATATATAAATCATGCTTATATTTTCATTAAGGGAAGGAAGTTTATATTAAGAAGGTCATAATAAAATTATAATTTAAAATTAGAAATATATTAATTAGATCAAACCATTCAAACAAAACAGTGATACATAAGAAAATATATCATTTGAATGTATAGTAAACTATATTAAAGCACGAAGCCGAGAGGGGTTGATTTATCCAGAGAGAATGATTAATATAATAAATCTAAAAAAATATTATAGATGCATTCTAAAAATAAATATTTATCAAATAGAATTGTGATAATTAAGTTTAGCATAATAAAATATATTGGAACCTTAATCTTGATATCCTAGTAATACTAAAATTTGGAATCAGGTGTAAATAAAGCGAGAATTATTTAAATTTTATAAAATTGTAAAAAATAATACAATTGTTACTTCGACCTATTCAGAATTATTTTTATGATTTAATTGAAAGATATACTTTACAACATGTCATTGTATGTTATTATGTTGTTACTTAAATTACGAAACCATATACACAAATTTCTTTTAGAATTTGTATGGACCGCCGGTAGCACTATCATTAAATTCTTGCCTATAATTTGTTGATAAATAGATAATACGTAGAGCCATTCAAAAAATATAAAATTAAAGCTCGAATCCTTTAGTATATTTTTATTGTTTCAAATAAAATTTTATTATTACCTTTTTGACTTTTATAAGAATTTACACTTTTTTTCGAATTTATAAATGGTACCATGAACATGGTTGAATTGTAATAAATTATTATATGTGCTATTTTTTATTATTCTTTTTATATTTATTACTCTATGATAATAATTGCTTCTTTTTTATTGTGATCAACATTCAAAGACACATTTTATATTTTGATTTCTATGATATATGATAAATTGATTTTGTTAACAGGTGGATATTCTCGATGATATATAACCTTTTAGTTTCTAGTTAAATTAATCTGTGTTATTCCAATCTAATTATATAAGCTTATTATGTGAAAATTCGATAGATGTAAATAAAAAATATAATAAGAATATAATATCGATTATTAATATTTAACATACATTAAAACTATCTTTAATAATATGTATATGCTATAAAGTGTTTAAATTTACTGTATTATTTATATATTTTTTATATCAGTAAAATTTTCAAAAAATGTTTCTTTTAATAATAAAATCTATTTTGCTAGAAGCGAAATTGGTACCTACATTGTATCACATAAACTCAGAATAATATAACTTTTACAGGTAGTATACTTTATTTCTAAGTATATTAATAAGTTTTGTAAGAAATAATAAATTAATATTTTTTTTTGATTCATTTTTATTATATCTTACTCGAAATTATCTGATGTATTAATTTTTATAGAGATTGTAAAAATATATTTTATTTTAATATGAGATGTTATAACATATATTAATAATTATGTTATATTTAATATCATTTAAAACTTACTTTTTCACATATAAAATTTTAATATCATTAAGTTATAATTTTAAATATTTGTAAATATATATATATTTTATTTATACTTTATTTCGAAGATGTTTAAAATCGAACAAAAGATCAAAATTAATAGGTGACATCTAATATATATTATTACTAAATAAAATATGTGATATATACATATATGGTATTACTTAGCAAAATTTAATTGCTTACATTTATAGTCTATATTTATGAAAAGAAATATTAAATTTTGCAAATATAAGAGAATAATGATGATAAAGTTTATGATACCAAGTCAGTGCTATTATTTTAACAAAAATAGCTTATATATATTTATTTTATAAAAAACGAATGACGTGTGGTATAAATAAGTATAATTAAAAGGTTATAATTTATTTTATAGAGGAAAAAAGTGTTCCATATAGCTTAATAATTAATATTGTTATATAAACTAAGCTTTTACATGATCAGTAAATAATAATCACAAAAGTTACTATGAAGAATATAATTATATTATAAAGACATCATTGAATATGAAAAATTAAAATGTACATTACTTATATTCCTTGAGTAGAGTAGAAAATAAAATATGCGAAATATATCAAAATTGTTGATATGACTTTATTAATTAAACATGTTAGATATTTATTAAAAATGAAACAACAAATTTTTAATGATCTATTAAACAAAACTACACATTTTTATAATTCTTTTATTTAAAATAATAGCTATTCATTTTTATTGCTTTCTTTGTTTCTATGCGTAATATTATCTGTTTGCACTAGCATACTAAAGACTCACCCTTATCAAATCTACTTTTTATTTTTATATCATCCTCGATGCTGCGCTCGAACTTTTATGATGTGGTTTTGATTTTTACATGATAAGTCATTTTATTTAAACAAGACCTTTCACGATTTATGATTCCTTGGCTATATCTTAGAAGCTCCTGTTACATATGGAATGGAATTATTAATATAGTAAAGCGCTAGTTTCAATTGAAACAATTTAGATATTCTTAACGCTGTTAATCGTATTTCATATCGTCCATCGGATCTGGATTGATCTTGCAAGCAAATAAGAGTACCTGTAGCTCGATATTTTTAACATTAAACCAGACTACTTTTATCATCATTGTGTCACTTGTGAGAGCCGGCGTACAGCTGACTTACCTGGAGTACCCATGTTGTAAATATTCTAATTATAAGCGGAACGTCTGTGTGTTGCCTTGGTTTAATTCAGGCGGGGTATGTTTTTATATTCTTTGATTATCTAGATGCGCAAACTTTGCCATAAAAAGTTTCAGGATATTGTCGTGACTTGTCAATTTGGCAATGGGTGCATTAACCAATAAATGTGTGAAACTTAATAGCTTTTGAGTTAACCTCTAAAACCCTCACCTCTATGGAGGAATAAAGAGAATAGGAAAGTTTTCTATCTACAAAACACACAGATGGATAGACAATTTGAGACTCTAATTCCAGGTTTGAACTATACAGCAGTTTCTGATACCCCAAACTATTAGTAAGTTATCGTTTTAGTTTAACGTCATTTCATACGAAAAATTATATTATAATTTAATTCTGCCCCGTTGAAATGACGTTTAGATCACAAAATTATATTTTTGGCGATATACAGCACCAACCGTTTATAACGATAGCAGAATCTTCTAACCCGATATCATGTATAACCGTGCACAATGGACAACCGATTTATGCATCAAGAAAATCAGTCAAAAAATTGCCAGATTATAAAATACAGAAATTTGCAAATGAAATATCAGCATTATCGGCAAGTGATGAGTTTATAGTAGGAGGAGATGTACGAGGAACTTTGAAAGTTATAAGCAATAATGGCCGTATACTTCGTCAATATAATGATCATGAGATGGCAATAAATCAATTTCGATTTCTCGATGCTCGACATATTGTTACTTGTAGTGACGATATGACTGCCAAGATTTATGATATTGCTAAATCAGAACCCATTCATATATTTGCTGACCATAATGACTGTGTAAAAGGAATAGAAATAACGCAAAATTTGATATTTACAATATCATTAGATTCTAAATTAAATATTTATGATTCACGGAATTTTGAACTGGTGCACACTTACGACAATCACAAATCACTTTATAATATTCAGCACCATCGAGAAAATGAGATAATTTTAACTACTCGTCATGAAATTAAGATATTTGATATAAGAAAAAATAGTGATATGATTGAAACCAAAGCTTGTACAAAACAAATAACACGTGTAAATGTGCATGATGGTATGATTTATTCCTCATCACTTGATTGTACATTTAATTGTTATAATTCTAAACTTGAATTAGTCGATTCAGTTAATCTTGGAAACGGAATTTTAGATTTTGCAATATCGGACAATTTACCATATTTGGGAATGGCCGATGGAAAAATTAAAAGTATAATTAAACCGAATAAGATGGAAAAATCACCAATAAAATACAGAAATAAAGTTATGGAGAATGTCGAAGTAAAGCATGAGGATAAGCCATATGTACGTTATGATGAAGTAGAAAAAATGTTAAAAGGATTTAACTATCGAAAGTGCCTGCAATTTGTAATTGAAAGAAACAATATTCAAGAAATTTACTCTGTTTTAAGATATTTGGAGGAAAGAAGAGGACTAAAGCAAGCATTGCAAGATTGGGATGATAAAAAACTAGGAATGCTGCTTGATTTTATAAGTGAAAATTTTTTTAATACAAAATTTAGAACTGTTTTTATTGAGATGATGATTCTTATTACAGCTATTTATGAGGGTAAATTATTGGATAAATACAATTTAAGAGAATTCCTTGCTTGTGTCGGAGATTCGGTGGATGAATTGATAATATTGCAGGAAGAATGTATAAAATTGCTTGCTTTTGTAGAATGCATAGGAGTAAATAATATTTCTCAAAAGTAATATTATTAAGAAAAATAAATTTTAATTTATATAACCAAAGTTTATAATATTTGTTTATTGTTTTTTTATATTTTTAAATCCCAAACAAAATAAGTTTTTTATAAACGATAAGTTTTATTTAATCCAGATTATATTATTATTTAATTTTTATCGTTCTTACATTTACCTTTTATCCAAGCCTTTTCACAATAATTTAATAGGTACTCCTCTGATTTATCCACGATAACATTTACTTTTAGTCCACTGGCGTTGCTTTTATGCTTCAGAGAAATAGTATCGTGTGCCTTTTTAATACAGCCAATTTAGCATACGCTTTCATCTGTGAGTGTAACATTGAATTTCTTTTGATAGTCAAATACTTCACTTTCTCATTCATCACATACAAAATATTTCATCTTTGCTTTATATAATAATTCGGTTCAGTTGCACGAATATTTTGTTTCTTTTTTTGACTCAACCTGAGATGTCATTGCGACTGATAATCTTAACTTTAAACAAAATAATTTTGTTTCCTCTTTTGTCATAGATAAGTATCTTTTGTAAAGTATCTTTTTGATGCTGTGTTCTCAGCTAATTTATTATAATTTTTTTATTAAAAATTTAATTTCCCAAATTAGATTCCCCCTTTTAAAATTTAATATGTGATTTATTGGAACATTAATCCTCCTATTTATTGATTAAACCCATCTTCACCATGAACAACATCAACTTTAGAAAGAAAAAAATCACATGTATAAATAACACAGTATTTACAGATAATCAAACTCCTCTTCCTGTTACTGATGATGAGTTCATAGCTTACCATAACCCTGAAACGCATTTTTATATGCAACTTGGAAATGGAGCACCGGCAACCACAGTCCGTTTTAAATCACATAGTGGAGATATTTACATAACAAATTATAGAGTTATTTACAAACCCAAAATATCCACAAATCTTTTTACTTCGTTTTTTATAACTCTGGATAAAATACTAACTGTTTCACGTTTTGATTCATTTGACGTAATAATTGAAGATGAAATCAGTGGTAGAATATTTTTACAATTTGATAATTCGCATGCAGAGATGTTTTTTACTGTACTCGAGAAGATGCTTCTTGACCACTCCTCCAACGTCAGATATATTACTTCAAATACAAGCGATGAACATCTTCCCTTTTATTGCGAAAAAAGTTATTATCAGTAAAACCCCTTTAATGAATTTTGAAGATGAACTGAATAAATTAAAAATTGTGCAAAGCGAGAGTTCAGAAGAAGAGTTAGATTTAAATATTTCAAATTTTGTTAAATGTGAATTTCCAACTTCTGCTTATGGAAAAGAATTAGAAAAGTATAATTTTTTAAAAGATTGATAAAATACTGTATATAAAATGAATAGGTGTGGTTATAATACACAAAATATTTTTTATATTTATTAATAAATGTTATTTATATGTAATATTTTTTAATACCTCAATCTTCTTAGTTTTAGCAATGAATAAACATCATAGCCAATATAAATGAAATATTAATCTGTATTACATTTTTATTTTTATAAAATGAATGACGCAATACTAACTAAAATATTTGTTAAAAATATCAATCCTTTTTTCGAAAGCGTCTCATTAAATTAACTTTAATATTTTTTTATACACAGAACACGAATATTTATTTATAATTGCTGACCTTAGAAAGAGCTTGAAATAATAAAATTTTAACAATAAAATAAGGAATTGAACAAATTACTATCAATCCCTGTCATAAATCACATATAAGAATGGGGTTTATTTGAATTTCAAAAACAATTTAATAATAATCTTATAAAATTCAGTTTGGATTTATTTGCATTCACCCTCATGGAATCTATCCAATTGGAAAATAAAATAATAGCATGTATCAAATACAAAAACTTTGCGTCAGCCATTTTCTTAGCTACAACCTACAAAAAAAATCCGTTACTACTCCCTATCCTTTTATATGAGAATAGAGAATATTCTCGAGCACTTTTCCATCTGCGAGATTTTCATTGCCGCACTGCTAACTTTTATAAAGCATTGTGCTATAAAGCTAAGGGAGAATATGAAAAAGCAATAACACATTTATTAAGAAGAGGGGAACCTACTAGACCGTTCAACAATCTATTAGATATATTTTTAATTGGTGAAGACGGCATAGAAAATTATTACGAGTTACTTGGAGAGCTCTACACACAAGCCGAGGATCGAACCAAAGCTTTGGAATATTTTAAAAAATCCGTAAATGAATATATTTTACTCACTGCCAGTCGTGAACTGATAATGGAAGAAATAACAACAGGACTAATAAAAAATACAAGTAACGAATATTTTAGAGATAGAATATTATTTAATAGTTCTTTAGATAAAAATATCTCTAAAAAATATATTAAATATGTTCCTGGAATTGGATCATACTTTTTAATGGACTCGGCAAAGGAATTATTCGAGCGTGGGAGAATTGATGAGTCTAAGAATATGTTCGAATTCGTACGTGCTAAGGATATACATTTTCTTGATGGTTTAGATGTGTATTCTACTCTTTTATGGCATAGTAAAGATATTTCTCGTTTAGGTGTGCTTTGTAATCACTTGGTAGATAATCATCCTTATCATCATATTACTTGGACGGCTTTGGGTAATTACTTCTCCCATCGAAGCAACCATTCTCGTGCTGTCCTTTGCTTTCAGAGAAGTAAGTTAATACGTCGAGACCATTATATACTTAGTCTCCTTGGGCATGAGTTTATGATGCGCAATGAATTTAAATCTGCCATCAAACATTTTTTATGTTCTATAAAAATGTATACCCGGAATTATAATGCTAGCTTCGGGTGTGGTATTGCATATTCCAAGACCAATAGGCCTGAAAATGCCGAATTTTTTTTCAAACGGTCACTGGAATTTAATCCCACAAACCCTTTACTAAGGCTCCTTTACATCCAATTTTTGATAAGAGCAGGGAGACACGACCATGCTTTAGATTGGATTGCGGGATGTTTTGGTGTGGATCGAGGCGCATCTATAGATGAAATGGTACGTAAAATAAAAGTGCGAGTCTTATCAAACGCTAGAAATGAAACTGAGGATTTAATTCTTCTTGAATTAGTTGAAATTTTAATCTTTTTTAATTTATTGGCTTTAGCAATGGAAATAATGGAAATTATAAAAAGCAAAGGAAAGTCTTATGATCAGAAGAATATGCTAATAAAAGATAAAATAAGTAATAAAAAGGATTAGTAAATTATGTCAATAAATATATATTTAATAGCAGATTTAGTTGAATATATTAAGTTGTTAGATAAGTGTATCTTTTGTTATGAAAGGAGATTTATGGGGAAAATTTTAAAATTCACTTAATTGCTATAATATACACACCTTACTATAGCATCATGAGATTGTATTTAACCATATTCAGAGCAAAACAGGGCATTTAAGGATAAAAAATAATGCGATGTATAAAAAGTCTTTTGTGCTTGATTAAATTAAAATAGGAAAAAAAAATGCTTGTAATTAAAATGTGAACAAAAAGGTGGCATTAAGTAATTCGCTACATACTAAAATTGATATAAATATGATTAAAATGCTCTAGTTTGATATTGTATCTAGCGAGATACATGTAGGTCCTACTTTACATGCAAAGGTTTTTTGTAGCTGAAAAACGATATTATGTCTATTCTGGAAAATTTTATTGTTTAATTGAAAAGGTTGCTGCATTAAATCGAGAATTTCATTATAATTAAATATGTCTTATAAGTAAAACTGAGGAATCGTAATATGTTTTTAATAAAGTATTTATAAATAAATAGAATTTGAATCAATTTTATTGCAATATCATAATTTATGAACAAAACACATATGGTTAAATTTTTAAATGTAAAATGATAGTAAATAATAATATATGCTTGTTAAACATTTCAAATATCAACTAATCTTAACTCATATTATTTATTTAATATATCTCCAAGACCACTACAGTTTCATATTTTTTTTTACTAAAACTTTGATTATATGCAAGCTATATAATCTTATTACTGTGGCCAGTGTTATTATTTAATGAATAAATATATCATTTTTTTTGGTAAATTTCATTTATTTACACAAAAGGTTTATTTAAAGGGTTGGTGTTGTGTTATTCTTTTATATGGCCTGCGGTTGGCATCCAGTAGCACTTATTCTCCATATTTTTTTACAGCATCTTCTACTCGATCTCTTACGTCTATGCCATACTCAATGCTTCTTCTGTACTAAAGTGATAAGATTTCGAGCGTTTTCTTCATTATCGTAGATTGGATGTATGCCTCTATCGTAGAGGTTGTTTACACAACATAAATATACTTCTTATTAGCTTTGAAATGTAATTATATTCATAATACATATCTATAATATTTTTAATTTATGTTAATAATAAATACTATTTTTTAATTATTGAGCACCAGGTTGATATTTGTGAGATAAGGATGTATTTGTCTAAAATGTAAGAAACCACATATAAAATTAGTAATAGATACAATGAATATCTGTTAGAACATCTCTCGGACTCCACAGAATTAACCGCTTTCCCCACTCTTAAAGAATTTTATGATATTATAAAGTGCTTGCCTAATTGGAAAGCAGCTGGCATCGATGGTATCTTTAATTTTTTCATAAAGCATATATCTTCAGTGCATAAGCACCTTTATAATATAATAAAGGATATATGCCTAGAGGGAAGGGCGCAAGGCGACTGGTTTTATCAGGGCATAACATACCTTATACCTAAAGGCTGCCCGAGTAAAAGCTCAGACTTCAGGCCTATAACCTGTATGTCTAATATTTACAAGCTCACAACTAAATGTGTAACTCAATTTATGCAGCTGGAGGTTGAGCGTCGAGGTTTGCTAGCTGATAACCAGTTGGGTACTGTAAAGAGAGCCCAAGGTGCAAAAGAGCAGGCCATGTTCAATCTATCTCTAAACAAAGAGCACGGAAACTTGTTGAAATCGACGTGAAGAAAGCTTTTGATTTTATCGACCACAAGTACTTGGTAGAGTGTATATTCAAATTGAGGTTTTCCAAATGAATAAATTACTTTGTTAAATAAATAACATCTAAGTAAGCTTATAAGTAAGAGCTGGACCAGAGAGGATGATCAATAAAAGGGTGAAGAAAGAAATACTTTAAGGTGATAGCTTTAGCCCTCTTCTTTTCGTCCTGTGTATCGATCCTTTGAGCCGAAGGCTTAATAAAAGATACCCAAAGGTGTCAATACATGCGGAATAAATTTCGCATGCTACTAATAACCTATTATTTATTGATGATCTCAAACTCTTGGCAAGTAATAGCACGGTAATGGGCAATATGGTGAAAGAAACTGAGTCTTTCTTCAAGGCCATAGGGCTGAAGATTAACCGAGAGAAGTCGGCCACGAATGACTCTCAGTGCGAAAACACTGCTACTTTCTTGATGGTACTAGAATATATAAATACTTAGGTATAATAGAGGATCATAATAGCAATATTATGTGAGAATCATTTGTGAAGGTAAAATGTGAGCTACCGGCAAGAGTGAATATGTTGTGTGAATCTAATCTCAATTCAAAAAATGTATTTAAAGCAATAAACAAGCATGCCATTTCTCTTGTAAATTATCACATTGGACTACAACACCTCGAACCTGCTGACTT
This sequence comes from Astathelohania contejeani, assembly GCA_014805555.1. NCBI lineage: Eukaryota > Fungi > Microsporidia > Astathelohaniidae > Astathelohania > Astathelohania contejeani. The sequence goes on along the minus strand of SBIQ01000096.1, from coordinate 1,476 downwards.
CTTAAAGCCTGATCATGAAATACGCCAAACTCTCATTAAACATAAGGTACACTTAAAGCCTAAGTGTAGAGAGGTTATATCTTCCCCGAACAGAAATGGGAAGAGGTCTTCATTCTGTGGAGATGAAAAGTGAGTATATGCTCCTTCAATTACTAGATACGCTGAAAAAATATAAAAATATTTCATCAAGACGAGCAGCGATCTTGAAAGTTGAAGAGCAAAACAAGACTCACCTCTCTCTTATCTATCAATACCTCAGGTCAAAGTACTCACTGACAGACGTTTCTGCCATGAGTCTTTTGAATGCTCAGCGTAAGCTGCTTTATGACGAAATCAATAAGAAAAAATTTCATGAAAAGTTATATAGGGCCAGCTCAAATGAGCTTGTTAGTTTAAAAGACTCTTCTACTTGGATAAAATATTGAAATATTGATCCTCGTGCTGAAGGAATTTATTGCTATATCCAAGATAGAAACGGTAGAGACGATGCTTTACAATGCTAGCATTTGGGTTAAGCTAACAAGTCGATCGACTTTCTGGCAACAAGTTGTGATCAAATGCTTAGATATAACTATACGTTAAGGCATAATGAGATACTTTGGTATATTCACCTTCTACTTACAAATAAGTACGTCTTTAAAAAAACAAAAAAAATACGATCTCATTTAGTCAAGGAGGTCATGGAAAATGAAAAAGCCAAAATTCAGGTCGATATAAGGACTGATATCCTAGTAAAAAATAATAGATAAGATATATTTATTTACGATAAGAAGGAGAATGAAATAATATTAGTTGAAGTCGATATAACAAGCCAAGATAATTTCCAAATTGTTGAAACGGAAAAGGAGAAAAAATATGACATTTAAAAGAATGAATTCGGCTTGTTATACAAAGCAAAGACTAAAATAATACCTTATGTTATGACATGGGACGGCGTGGTAACCAAGTATCACAGAAATTGTCTTAAAGAATTTGATATAACTCTACCATAAAGGCATATTCTATCGACTGTATTGAGGAAGACATTTGAAACCATATCATTTGAGTACAGAAGAAACATTGATGCTGAAATGGACGTAAGAGATCGAGTAGAAGAGGCTGTGAAAAGATTTGGAGAATCGAGTGCTACTGGATGCTAACTGCAGTTTAAAGAAAACGAATAACACAATACTAACCCTTTAACTAAATAAAAAAATGAAAATCGAAAGCGTTCCTAGCTCATTTGGGAGAGCGTTAGACTGAAGATCTAAAGGTGCCGAGATCGAAGCTCGGGGAACGCAATTTTTAGAAGTCATTATTTTTAAAATAATGAGGTTTACTAGTATTTTTGAATTCTAGTCATCCGAAACGACGTTAAACTAGGACGAGAATTTACTAGTAGTTTTGGGTGTCAGAAGCTGCTGGACAAGTACAAACTTGGAATTCAAGTCCAAAACTGTCTATCCATATGTGTGTGTTTTGTAGATGGCCAACTTA
>SBIQ01000095.1:0-29784 GCA_014805555.1 Astathelohania contejeani | reverse complement strand
TTCAGCGTATCTAGTAATTGAAGAAGCATATACTCACTTTTCATCTCCACAGAATGGAGACCTCTTCCCATTTCTGTTCGGGGAAGATATAACCTCTCTTTACACCCAGGCTTTAAGTGTACCTTATATTTAATGAGAGTTTGGCGTATTTCATGGTCAAGCTTTAAGAAGTCAGCAGGTTTGAGGTGTTGTAGTCCAATGTGATAATTGACAAGAGAAATGGTATGCTCGTTTATTGCTTTAAATAAACTTTTTGAGTTGAAATTAGATTCACACAGCCTATTCACTCTTGCCAGTAGCTCACGTCTTACCTTCTCGAATGATTCTCGCATAATGTTGCTACTATGATCCTCTATTATACCTAGGTACTTATATACTCCAGTACCATCAAGGAGAGTAGCAGTGTTTTCGCACTGAGAGTCATTCGTGGCCGACTTCTTTCGGTTAATCTCCAGCCCTATGGCCTTGAAGAAAGACTCAGTTTCTTTCACGATATTGCCCATTACCATACTATTAGTTGCCAATAGTTTGAGATCATCAATAAATAATAGGTGATTGGTAGCATGCGAAATTTCTTCCGCATGTATAGACACCTTTGGGTATCTTTCATTAAGCCTTCGGCTCAAAGGATCGATACAAAGGACGAAGAGAAGAGGGCTAAGGCTATCACCTTGAAGTATCCCTTTATTCACCCTTTTATTGACTATCTTCTCTGGTCCAGCTCTTACATCTAAGCTCCACTTAGATGTTATCTCTTTAACAAAGCAAGGTATCCATTTAGGAAAACCCAATTTAGGTATACACTCTACCAAGTACTTGTGGTCGATGGAATCAAAAGCATTCTTGACGTCGATCCACGTTGACTTCAACAAGTGTCCGTACTCTTTGTTTAGAGATAGATAGAGCATGGCCTGCTCTTTTGCACCTTGGACTCTCCTTACAGTGCCCAACTGGTTATCAGCTAGCAAACCTCGACGCTCAACCTCTAGCTGCATAACTTGAGTTACACATTTGGTTGTGAGCTTGTAAAGGTTAGACATACAGGTTATAGGCCTGAAGTCTGATCGTATACTCGGGTTGCCTTTGTGTATATAATATGTTATAGCCTGATGAAACCAGCCGGCTTGCGCCCTTCCCTCTAGGCATATATCCTTTATTATATCATAAAGGTGCTTATGCACTGAAGATATATGCTTTATGAAGAAATTAAAGATACCATCAATGCCAGCTGCTTTCCAATTAGGCAGGCACTTTATAATATCTTTAAATTCTTTGAGATTGGGGAAAGTGGTTAATTCAATGGAGTCCGAAAGATATTCTACTAGATACTCATCGTATCCATTACTTATCTTATTTGTTGTTTCCTACATATTAGACCAATACTCCCTTATCTCATTGATATCCACCTAGTGCTCTGGTCATCTACACCAGACAGCTTCCGGTAGAATTTACTCCTATACGATTTGAAGCATTGATTTTCACGTTTACGCTCTTTGCGTTCAATATGCATTTCAAGCTTCTTCTCGTAAATACAAGCCGATTCTTTTAATGAAATTATCGCCTCCATTACATCATGCTAGTTTTCCAAGGTAAAATTTAACCTTTTCATGACTTGTTTGATGCTTTAATTTCGATTCCATATAGCTTGCTTCTATCCTTTGCCTTTTTTAATAACTCAATTGAGTTATTGATAGCAGAGATTTTATTTTCAATGCTCTGTTTCCAATCTGATGGAAGCTTAGGCTTAAGTGAAGCTTCCTGGTAGCACCACTATACTTTTTGGAGAATCCTTGCAACTTCGCACATGGTTTTGGGAGGGTTGGTAACCATGTATTTTCCTGCGATTTAGTTTATGGAAAAAAGTAGTTTTTTATCGACCTTTACTTCTGGCATTTTTCGTGTCCTTCGGAATCCAGTTATGCTTGCGTTCATTTTCATTTGGGTATGGACTAAAGTTTTTAATTCCTGATGTACACTTGTGGCTTTTATTGTAGAAGTAAATGATAAAGAATTCAATAATTTAATATTTTGTTTTCTTGTGCATAGTTACTTTCTAGAGGGTTTCTTTTAATTGTATTAGCTTGTTTTTGAACTAATCCTTACCAACCTCATAGAGGAAATTTTTACTGAAAAAATCACGAAACCTCTCCGACCACCACGATGCATTCTATCTAACAAATCCATACTGCTTTCGAGAGGTCTCTAGGCCACTCCTCGAGTGCAGAATCTACACTGTCGAGAATAGATCGTAAAGCGATCATGCGAGAAGATGGTTGGACTTAATTAGAAAAATTATTTTGCTGACTGCTATCGTAGCCTGAGACCCTTCCACCATGTGCTCTGTTTTTAGGGATTTTTTTTACACGCTTCCATTTATATTTACTAAATAAATTGAAAATACCATTAAATCATGCTACTCCGATTAAGAAGGTCATTATAATATTTTTAAATTTTTTAGGGATGATAAATTAGTAATAGTTTTAGTTCTGGAATGTCATTCAAAAAGATATCGTTGAATTTATCAAAAGTAGATTTAGGTCTCACATATTCGATCGATATTCCCTTATTTTATCGGATACTATCTTGTGTTCAATTTGTAAATTTAATTGAATGCTACTTGTAAAATCGTTCCCGATGTAATTCAAAATATTGAATTTCACGTCTATGCTTCTTGTGTTTGACATATATTTTGCTTTTTTGTAAATATTTTTAGCCGAATCTTTTATGAATACTACATCCTTTGCTAGATAATGAAATTTTTTTAGCGTTAAATCATGCTTTTTCTTATGTTTAGCTTTTCAAATTGGCAATATTTTTCATTTATAACATTGATTTTCTTTGCAATATTTTCTCTACAATTGGAAAGCGGCTTCAGATTCGAATGAATCACTTCTTGATAACACCACTGGATGGTTTGTAAGGGTTTAGCTATGTCTTAAATGGTTTCAGCCGTATCGGCGACCACGTGTTCCTATGCAATTGTATCAATTCAAGTATTTCTCTGTACACTCTTGTTTCTTGTACTTTGCAGGTTTTTTAAAAATTTGTTATATTGCGTAAAGATTTATTTTATTTATAAAGAAAATTATTAAATTATTTCAAATACTCTGTGATTGTAAACATTCAATTGAGTGATTTAAAAATCAACTCATATCCTCTTATCTACCGGTATTAAAAAGTTTAATTGGTACTTCATACCAGTAACGTTCCTGTTTTTTTAACTTTTTCTCTTCAATACAACCGAAGAATTTTTTATAATAGCCAAGCAAAGCTTTTCTATTTAAGTATTTTTACAAACCGTTTTCGTATTGTCTCGAAAACATCTTTTGGCTACTCTTATAACATTGAGTTGATACCAAAAAATATGGCCCTAAAGCAGCCATTCTAGAAGAATTTAAGAAGGCCTAGATATCTTGCGGAAAAAAGTGTTGTTTCACGCTGGATCTACTCGTACGTATGCTCTGTTTCGCCATTTAATTCTTTTATCGGTCAAGAGTTTGATTATTTGTAAACTCTTCCATTATAGCATATTAATAAAAATTATTTTCATTAATTATAAAATTGTTGTGATTTGAATTTTCAAAGATTTATTACTATATATTTATATTTACTTTCAATTTCATCTATCAAAACCGTCATAACGATCAAAATACGAATACAGTTCTATATTTCAAACAATTAATTAATTTTCTTTATTACACTATGATATGTAAGTTATAAAAATCTAATAAAAAAAGGTCAAATTTAATAATACCATTGATAAATGGAAATTACATAAACACAGTTAAATCTATCTGAATATATGTACTGTAAATTTTCATCTAAAACATTTATCAAGTGCTCAATGAATATAAGCAACAAATAAATATACTTTTAATCATTGATATATTAACTGTAGGTTTAAATACAATTATTTACTAGCGAATAATAATCATTGATTATGTACCATAACGACAGATTATAATTACAATTTTTTGGAATATACTCTTGCTCAAAATAGGTGTAATCAAGAAATTTTTTAATACTTTATTTAAATAATTTAAACATGATAGATAATTATATAGCAATAATTGACATTAATGATGAAAATGTTCCTATACCTGCACCCGTTATTACATCCTTTAATCTATGTCTATGGTCTAATATCCTCGATAATCCCACACCAATAGCTATAATGCATAATATAACTGAAATCAAACCAGCTATTAAATATTTAATTAATGCGTTATAATGCTTTCTAAGACGCTTGCTATTGATAAAAAAAATAGTAAACATTGTACCACAAAACACAAACGAAGTATGTCCTGAAGGAAAACTTTTACGCCCCTCTATAATGGAATCTGGGTTTCCTGTGCATATACCATTTATTAGTTTGCATCTGTCGAGAAAGTCTGGCCTGAGAGACCCGACTGCCGCTTTAATCGAATTTGTTATAGCCAAGGTTATTAATTGAGCTGTAATAAATAATAAATAAATCATATTTTCTTTTTTATCTTTATATATCCTCAAATAAGTATAGCATATTGAAATAGGGATTAAACCACCTATAATAACAAGATTAAGCATGTTTACATATTCATTTTTTATATATGGTTCCTTTATATTTTCATCGTTAATATCAAAATCTTGTTTTCTAGGATATATGTAATATGTAATAGTAGCTATGATAAATGCTACTACGCTTATTAATCCAAGCATCTTCCATTTTGCTAAAATAAGTCTATTGGATATCGTGTTCATTGGGGCTGTATTGTTTTGATAAACAAACATTAGTGATGGCATAAACTTTGAGAGATTATAATGGAATGTGTATTAATATAATTAGTTATCATATTAAATGAATAACTAAAAAACAATTAGACATGTATTATTCACATAAAGTTTTATACAATTTGATGACAATCTATGCTTAAAATTACAAGATGGTGGCATATAATATGATATAATTACAACTTTTTAAATAAAAAATACAATTGTATAAATTGTAATTGTGCATTTATATTATATGAACTAAAAGACTGTAATGATTGATATTTTCTATGAGTTACAAAAAATTACAATAGTAAAGATACAATAAGTTTTAGATTATCTTTTTTTCGATATAGCAGTTTTATTCATTAAAGAATATGAAATAAAAGAAGTGGTTGATAAATTGAGCAGTATTAGCAAATTTAATTAAGGATATCGCAATTTGTTTAAACACAAATAGATATTTATATTAATATTCCACTTTGTCAAATTTAGGCAATAAGGGACTTACAAATCTAAAAATTACTCACATTTCTTGTAGTAAATATAACAGAAGTCTTAATGTCGATCAGCAATGGGTAGCCATTGAACGCATTACCGAAAATATTTTTAAAACAATTATCATTAAGTTAAAAGCATGCTTGGGAGAATGTTAGCTGAAGCAATTATAAATGAATTTTTATTAATAATTTTTAATATTGTTTTATTTAAATGGGGGTTATATTTAATAGTATTACTTTTAATATTATTTTCCTTTGACCTGCGGTAGACATCCAGTTCCGCTAGCTTTCATTAGAACGTCGACTGCTTTCTCAACAACATCCATCGCTTCCAATCCATCCTCAATACTTCTTCGATGCTCCAGAGAAATAGTTTCGAGCGTTTTTTTAAGCACAGTTGATTGGATATATGCTTTTATTTGGGGTGTAATCCCGAGCTCTTTTAGATAGCTTCTGTATAATGTTTAATATATTTATTGGACTTTAAATCATATTGAAGAGTTTGTTAATAAATAAATTGGAACCCTACTCAATGCGTAAAAATTTAGTGCTTATGATTAAAAAGGATGATAAGGTGTAAATATTTAAATAAATTTAACAATCTTGAATTATATCCCACAGAATTTGTATTTCGCCTAAATAAAAAAATATTTTAGTTATACTTACCAAATTTATATCATTTTTGAATATTTACATGAATAAATAACACTTGAAATTCATTTTATGATTTGACTTAATCTTTTACAATTCAATAATTTCTTAAATGTAATTTTAAAACGCTGTTTATATATGTCGAGTTTTTTATCTGACAAGCAGCTATCTAAAATGAAATTGTTATTCACTTTCTATTAATTATAATACCTTATATCAGTGCTTATCTTCTTGAGAGCTAGGCTAGAAACTTGTAGACTATTATTTTTGTTATGATATCACGAAAATTTTACTATAGAATATTATATTAACTTATATGCCTTTACCGAAATGCACCTATTATAACATCTTTATCATTGCCTTAACATCTGCGTGTAATCGTGATGCTGTCTGTTTTATACTCATGTCTTTTTATTTCTCTAGATATCCTTCTTTGCTATAAACAGAGTTTTCATTATATTTGTAAGCCACTGCTAATGAGTGCATATGATTATATGAAATTTAATATTTTAACTGATTTCTATAGCTCCCACCTCCAAAAACAAAAGAAAAGCCAATTATTTGATTATTTACAAAACACAAATAAATGAATGGGCAGTTTAAAATATAATTAATTCATATAAATAACATTTTTATAATTAATATATTGTTCCAGTTATAGAGATCGGTATCATGAGCCAAGATAACCTGCAGCAAGTTGAGGTTGAGATAAAAAGAAAATATGACTTCCTTGCAAACGAGCTTGGAATACTATATAAAGCAAAAACTAAGATAATACCATATGTGTTAACATGGGAGGGTATTGTGATTAAATACCACAGAAGCTATCTAAAAGAGCTCGGGATTACACCCCAAATAGAAGCATATATCCAATCAACTGTGCTTAAAAAGACGCTCGAAACCATTTCTCTGGAGCATCGAAGAAGTATTGAGGATGGATTGGAAGCGATGGATGTTGTTGAGAAAGCAGTCGACGCTTTAATGAAAGCTAGCGGAACTGGATGTCTACCGCAGGTTAAAGTAAAATAATATCAAAAGTAATACATTAAATATAACCCCCATTTAAATAAAACCATCTAATATTTCAATCAAAATAATTTTATTAATATTGAAATACTGTAAACTATAATCTCTTTTATTAATGCTTTTAAGATGATCCTGACATATCATCTTATTTATATTAAATAAAATATATTTATTTAAATAAAAGTTTGTTGTTTTTTATTACTTGTCATTCTCTTTTATTGCCATAAGTTGACATTTAATAGCACTCGCATTTACAATTTATTTCTATTGCTTTTTCGATTTTACTATATATTTTCATGACATAGTCAATGCTTGCTTGAACTTTAATGAGATAATCTCTAATTTATACGATTGATTGTATATATCTCTTGAATGGTTATATGTTAAGCTCTTTTAATAGAACTTCGTAGCTATCCATTCCAGGTTATAACATAAGGTATAATTTTAGTTTTTGCTTTCTAAAGTAATCCGACTCATTATCCAAAAGGTTTTATTTTCTTTATATTAAATATAATATCAAATGAGTAGAATGATTATATTTATATTAAATCGATAAAATAGACTTATCCATTATAAGCTAATAAATAACATCGAGGGTCAAATATATATTTCCAATATATTATACCCCAAATGCAAGATTCACAATGTATTATTATGCTTAACTTGCATAAAGGAACTACTCTTGAAGAAATAATTAAAAGAAACGAAGCAAATAAATGTTTGAATGATAACAATACCATATTAGATGGCAATGTTTTAATAGCATATCTTAGTACTGCACGGGAGGTGACGATGTTATTGGAAGCAAATCCTTATACCATGACTCTGAAAAAATATCAAGAATTGCTTATGTATAAAGAAAAAAAATATAATCCACTCACTTTTATGACGAGACATCAGATATATGAATTTCAAATTGGAATGAAAAATGAACAGATGCTAATACACACTGATGATAGCCTCGTAGTATATGAGAATAACAGACTTGGTGATATAAATGAAATAGCAAGGTATAATAGCACGTTGGGATGCTTATCTCAGACAGGTGCTTTTATGGCTGAAGTCAAAAAGAGTCATATTAATATCAAGGCTGGTATTAAGTTCCAGAATACATATGCGATAGTACATCATGCCGGTGTTAATAGTATAGAATTCAGCCCAGATGACCAATTTATAGTCACTCGCTCAGCTGATAAAATGAAAATAACAGAAATAAAAAGTATGAAAGTATTTCTGTGTTCAAAACCTCAAAAAGTAGAATTTTTAGGTAATAAAATACTTTTGATGGAGGAAAATAAAATAGCGGATTCTAATGATATTTATGAAAATAATCACAAACAAATTAGTATGCATAAAGGAGATCTGATATATTTAACTAAAGATTCTCTTAGCACGATTGTTTATACGCCTGCCAAGGGAAAACAAATTAAGAAAAATCATGCGAATTTAGCAAAAATCGATTTTATTTGGGCGAAGGATTTTGTTTTCTGCTTGATTCTTAAGACCATTCAGGACAGAATAATAAATATTTTGGAGGGGTTTTCTAGAGATGGCAAAATTATACAGCTTCCACTGGAGCATGAGGTTGTAGATATCAAAGTAACGGATTGGTTTGTTGTGGTTTTTGATATAACAAATACTTTAAGTTTTTATAAGAGAGAAAGTATGAGATTTAAGAAGATACAAAGTATAACATTTACAAACAAAATATTATTAAGCATTAATAGAAAAGGAAATACAGTAGTGCTTTATGACTATGAAGAAGATAATATTCAATTTTATGATGAAGGAAATCTTGTATGTAAACATACACATCAAGCATGCAATTTGATAGCATGGTCACACAGTGGTCTTTATGTAGCATGTTGTTCCTCAGGGTCAGGAATGAGTGGGATAATTAATTTGTTTGATGTCAATGGAAAGTTGATATGGAAAAGAGTGTTTAATAAATTGGATGGATTTGAATGGAGGAAATTTTTAGATATGGAAGATGAAAGTATAAAGAAAAGAGTGAAAGAAAACTACGAAACCATGAAATTGGAATATGAAAAGGAATATGCTGAAGAAGAGAAAATGTTGGAATATATTAATAAGGCAAACATTGGTGAGGCTGTTAAAGAATGGAGAGAGTTTATTAATGCAAAGAAAAGAGAAATAGGTAATGAAGTATAAAAGGATGTCAAGTCAAATGCATTATATTGCGATTTTAAGAGATAGAATAATAAAAGTTATTCAATAAAAAGGTAAATTATAAATATGTTTATTATATAAATAACAAGATTTCCAAATAACCATATCTAAAACGACTTTTTGGGAATGTAAAAGATAAGTTAAGATTAAAGTAAATAGGCGTACAGCTACTAATGTCTATAACCTCAGGTAAATATAAAAAAAAAAGAAAATATGACCTTTTGAGTAATAAGCTCGGATTACCTAATAAAGCTAAAACTAAAATTATACTATATGTTATGTCTGGGAACATGATATTAACACTCTTTTGTAGAAGTTACTTAAAAAAATTAAGATCGTAACAATTATTTAAGCATATATTTAATAATCCTATACAATTAGTCACATCTTTTCCAAGGTTCAAGCGAGCATTGAGTATGGCGTGTAAAAGGTAACATTGTAGAAAAGATAGAATAAGTAATGCTGATAGATTTTTACCATGCAAAAAAAGAAGATATAAAAAGCAATAACTTTTATTTTAATAAACATAGAATAATTATCACAATACTTATAATGATAAGAAATTAATAAAAATATTAATAATTCTCTAATTAATTACAAAATATTTATTTGAAATTAATCACAAACTTATATTATATAAATATCATGCAATCAAACTTCTGCACTTTAAATAAAACATTTATTTTTTATATTTCATGAAAACTATAATATAAGACTCATTTTGATTACTATTTATATAAAACCTTATTAATATTGAAAGAAGTCCTGGTTTTATATAATATTTTTATCTTTTATCTTGTTACAATCTAATAATAAGTTAATGATAACCGAATATTAATATATTAAGGATACCTGCTCGATGCTTTAGATAAATTATTAGTAAGTTGAAATAACAATTAATTTAATAATATGTAGATGTGATAGTATTTAATATCCAGGCTGGTTTAAATATGAAGGTATAGTATTTTTATTCATACACAGCTGGTTAAAAAGAGATTTATATTTAAATATGACTGCAATATAATAAAAGAATTTGTTTAAATAATAAAAATATGCTTTTTGATGTTTTTATAACACATATTAACAAAAATTAAAAATTTGAATATTGACTTCAATTTTTTATATAACTCAGATCATTTATAAATAATCGGGATTATATAAATTGTTAATGATTTATGTTTAAGATGATATTATCTCAAATCACGAAATATGGCACAACGATGAAATTCACACTAAAAATAGGCTACTACGGGAATCGAACCCGTGACCTCTCCTTTACTAGAGGAGTGCTCTAACCACTGAGCTAAGGAGCCTTAATTTAAGGCTTCTTTTATTAATAAATGGCAATGATCATTATTGTATCAGCTACCTATTAAATTATTATTTAATTAGTTTTAAATCAGAATAATGTTTACACTACATCATATCACGTGGTATGGTAAATGACTACATGTTTTTACTTTATTGGATGTTAATTTTCTATTATATTGTAACTACCAATATTCATATCATTTAAAAAGTTATAAAATTAACATGGCGCTTTAATTTTATGAAACTGAAAATTTTGTTAGTAGTAAATGGATAGACATGAAGTCAGCATATTAAAGTGATACTCTAAATACTATTGTATTAGAATTTGGTATTGCTTAAATATTTTGATTATTGTTTCAGATAATGAATTCATGTATAATAAAACTAAACGTATATTATGAAAATATTTTTGTATGGATTTAGATTAGTAGAATAGTAAAAAGATTTAGTTATCAAAGGAAATAACATTAGATGTTAAATCTTTATAAAATATTTAAATCAAAAACTTATAGAATAAACCAAGAAATGGCTTGTTTTTGATATAATCTTAAAATTTTCCATTTTATTAATTAAAAATTGGATTTTTTAGCAAATTAATTGTTATTTATTTTATTATACAATAACATAAATGCTTCAGAATTTAAGACATTATCTAAAGATACTGTCTTAATTATATCATCATCACATTTTATCCACTTCTGTCCTTGTCCAATATATGTAAAATAATGACCGCTTGACATGTTTCCTTTATGACATAAAACTCCAGTTAATTCGTAACTTATATTTTCAATTTTTAAAGTCGTTGGATATTTAATGAATTTATCGATTTTTTTGATTCTTTTATTTTTTAATTCAAATCTTTTAAGATGAAAGCAAAGCAAAGAGGGATAAGAAGAAAATACAATCTTTCGTGTGAATTTTGTTTTTTTAGAGCATGTATTGCAATTCAATTCTTCTATAAGTACTTCTTCCATCATAAATTTGGCCAATGAATCACTAATACTTTCAGTGGAATCATCAATATGCAGTGATATACATACATATCCCTCATCAATTATACTTTTTGTATTACAATCAGAACATATTAAAATATTTTTTAATATCCCAAAAAAGGAATTATGAATAATACACGTACATTCAATATTATTAAAAGACATGCTTGTATGAGAATCATGAATCCATTGAGATAATTGTAAGAAAAATTCATGAGCATCCTGCTGGCTTTTAATATCAAAATATTTGGAAATGTGTGTCATTAAAAACGTTTTTGGTACAACTAAAACAGACTTTTCACTGAACATTTCAATCAAGATTGATTTTAAACTGCAAAAAAAACAATTTTTAATTTTGCAAATTACTAATTCGTGTTTCGAACTGAAAAATTGAGATTGAATTATTTCAGAATTGAAGAATATTTGTAATATTGAATTAAGATAGCAAGTATTTCCAAGATTGGCAAAACCTTTATATTTCTTGGGTGGCAACACTTTATAGTGTCTTTCAAACTCTATGTCTAGATTGGGTACGAAATTATATTTATCACAGATTGAACAATAAATTACACGTTTTATGAAATTTAAAGATAATTTGTGTTGTGATTCTGTCAAATGTTCCTTAAAATGTAAATTATTATAACATGAAAGATCATTACAATCTAAGCACATGTAAACATTACTATTGTTTTGGCATGTCTTACACTTATTATTATCTTTATCTTCTAGAATTTTTAATTTTCTTGCACCCTCTAATACATCTTGAGTTATATGTTGACAAATTTCCATTTGGGGATATTTTAATTATATAATAAATTGTATTAATTAAAGCAAAAGCCTTGAGTATATGCTTTTCTTTCTATTAACTACAGTATCGTCTTTTTCTGTTTTAAATATTTTTCATTATACACATCTATACATGATAGGCCATATATACTCAAAAATAAGTATATTATAAGCTCTGTAAATACTATGTATCTTTATACTATAGGATAAATTTAATATAAGAATTATATGGTACACTCAAAGCCTGAGTGTAAAGAGAGGCTATATCTTTCTCGAACAAAAATGGGAAGAGGTCTCTATTCTGTGGAGATGAAAAGTGAATCTTGTTTTACTCGTCAATTACTAGACACACTGATAATATATAAAAATATTTCATCGAAGCATGCAGCGATCTTGAAAGTTGAAGAGCAAAACAAGACTCACCTCTCTCTTATATACCAATACCTCAGGTCAAGTACTCACTGACATACGTATCTGCCAAGAGTCTTTTGAATGCGCAGCGTAAGTTCTTTTTTAACAAATATATAAAAAAATGATTATATGAAAAGCTATATAGGGTTGCCTAAGCGCGTTAGTTAGTTTAAACGACTCTTATACTTAAATGAAATATGGGAATATTGATCCTCGTGCTGAAGGGATTTATCGCTATATTCAAGATAGAAACGTGTTTTAGAGATACGATGCTTTACAATGCCAGCATTGCGGTAAAGTCAAAAAGTAGATCGACTTAATGGCAACAGGTTGTGATCAAATGCTTGGCCATGACTATAAGCGAAAGCATAATGAGGTACTTAGGTGTATTCACCTTCTAATTGCGAATAAGTATGGCTTTAAAAAATCAAAAAAACTACGATCTTATTCAGTCCAAAAGGTCATGGAAAATGAAAGAGCCGAAATTCGGGTTGATACAAAGATAAAGACTAATATCCTAATAAAAAATAATAGACCAGATATATTTATTTACGATAAGAAGGAGAATGAAATAATATTAGTTGAGGTCGGTATAACAAGCCAAGATAATCTCCAAATTGATGAAACGAAAAAGAAAAAGAAATATGACCTCTGTGAGAATGAATCAGGCTTGCTATACGAAGCAAAAACTAAAATAATACCTTATGTTATGACATGGGACGGTGTGGTAACCAAGTACCACAGAAATTATCTTAAGGAATTAAATATAATTTTACGATAGTGGCATACATCCAATCGACATACTGAAGAAAACGCTTGAAATCATATCACTTGAGTACAGAAGAAGCATTGAGGATGGCATAGACGTAAGAGATCGAGTAGAAGATGCTGTGAAAAGATTCGGAGAAGCAAGTGCCACTGGATGCTATAGAAAAGAAAGAAAAAGAATAACATAACACTAACTTTTTAAATAAAAATGCAATATAGTGTATATATTTATAATGAATCACGTAAACAAAACTTAGGCTTTTTAATTAAATAGTAATTTAATATTATTCAAAATTTGTCAATGAAAAAAAAGTGCTTATAGAACCCGTATTTAAAAGTATATCACAAGACACTATTCGAAATTATTCTCATGACAATGAGTTATGCATAAATTGTTAACCACTGTTTTTATATTATTCCGCATTCGTCTTTTATCATTTTTTTTCTTCATCTAATAACTTCCAGTATAATCTTTCATGCTAGAACACATAGCACATATTCTCATATTTATGTTCTTTTATATTCAAAAAAGTGTATGTAAATTTTTTAATATATCTGTTAATCTTTAAAGTATACATACCTTCCTTTACATCATGAGGTTATTCAAGCATGAAATTCAATTTTTTCCTGATGTTTTTTTGGATAACCTTTTCCGGCATTATATAAATTTTGCCGTATTCTACTTTTTTATTATATCAATATAATTTTTTGATCATATATTTTCACATTAATATTTTTATGCCAATTGGATGGAGGCTAATACTTTTTAGATGTATCCGCTTAATAACAGCTTATATAGTTTAAAAAATTCGCTATATAGCAGATATTTTTTTACGTATTTGTGACTGAATAATCCTCGCAGTTTTGTTTACAAATATAAATAATGCTTACTATTTTTAATTCCTGACATTTTTTTTGTATTCTTTAAAACCAATTTTATTATATGAATTAAGTTTATTATATTAAATATTTTTTAACATTTAATAAACAATCGATATCTCGATTTAATATAATTTGGCATCTAGGCTTTTAACTCTTCTTCTATTTACATATAATGATAAATTATTTTATCTGCCTTTCCTGTTTTACCAAGTAGCTTTCTTTTAAATTTATCCTCACTGGTTTGCATAAATATATTAACTAAAAAATTGAAATTTTTTTACAGCTATCCTGGGCAATCTACTAAAGGTTGCATGTTATTTTTTAAATACAGTTTTTGACAGTATCACTTCCAATTATTAACAATGTGAAAAATAGCTTTTGGCCTATTCCTTTCGAAAAGAATAAATATTCCTAATAATGCATGCTTAAGGCGTGATTATTTTTATATACCTATACCTTAATATGATTGCTTTAATTATGAGCGTTTCGGTTCGAATGGCTTCAAAGCCGATTTTATGTAAACCATTACATTGTAGTATAAATAAATATATCTTATTTATTACTATAGATCCTATAACCGATTTTTATTATTAAACTTTTTCATATTCGGTTTCAAACATAATTTACACATTGAATTTATTTAACAACATGAATCGTCTAATTCATTATACTCAGCTCTTAATCCAACGATAGTGGATCCTATGGATTTTCCCATTAAAAAACTTAACACTATAAAAACATTGGATGTCATACTAATCATCATAATACACCATGATATAAAGAAAACGACAATACTCAATATGAGACTGTAAAACGCTTTCAATTTTTGCTTTCTTATTGTTTTTTGTAATTTCCATATATAGCTTTTAAGAAATTCGACCAATAGAGAAATTATGAATACAATAAGACACAGAATAATAAATTTGTTATTATCTATTATAATATTAGGTATTATAATATCTTCATAATTGGTTTTATAGTTTAATTTTAGTGACATTCCACAGCATCCGTTTTTCTTGCACATTTCTTGCATAAATATTTATATTTGTTTTTTAATTATAATATTTTATGCATTTTAAAATATTGTGTATATATTAATTGTTATTAATAGATCAATAAGCATATTATAATATTAACATAATCAGAAATATAAATAGTATGTTTTTAATATAACAGTACAATTCTAATACTCATTTTTATAAACTTCTTCATATATGATTTATAGAATTGTAAAATCAAAATACAATTAAGTGTACATTAGTTGAAATGTGTTATTAAAACATGAAGCGTATAATTTACTATTGTATAAGAAAGGGATAGTATCATTAATATACTATACAAATATTCTATAAGTTCATAAATATTATAGAATATATTAAACATAAACTATCCACTTGTTTACGATCAGCAATGAAATTTTAAGAAAAATTATATAACTTTTTTAATTTGAATATTATAAGCTAATTAAAACAATTGGTAAGTATTTATTACTAAGATTTTATTGTTTTATTTAAATGGGGGTTATATTTAATAGTATTGTTTTTGATATTATTTTCCTTTGACCTGCGGTAGACATCCAGTTCCGCTAGCTTTCATTAGAGCGTCGACTGCTTTCTCAACAACATCCATCGCTTCCAATCCATCCTCAATACTTCTTAGATGCTCCAGAGATATGGTTTCGAGCGTCTTTTAAAGCACAGTTGATTGGATATATGCTTCTATTTTGGGTGTAATCCCGAGCTCTTTTAGATATCTTCTGTGGTATTTAGTCACAACACCCTCCCATGTTAACACATATGGTATTATCTTAGTTTTTGCTTTATATAGTATTCCAAGCTCGTTTGCAAAGAGGTCATATTTTCTTTCTTTTTTCAACCTCAACTTGCTACAGGTTATCTTCGCTCGTGATACCGATCTCAACTAAGATGACCATATTTTCTCTCTTATCGTAAATAAATATATCAGGTCGATTATGTTTGACTAGGATATCAGTTCTAATCCTAGCATCTACTCTGATCTCAGCAAATATTAGATAGTTTAATATAAATAGTAATAAAATATTTTTAGTTTTAATTTTCCTTTTGTTTGTAATTTCGTATTATAGAAATTCACAATGATAAGAAGTGAATTATTCGAAAAGCAGAGTTGGTTTGTTCAACAAACTCATTAATAAAATAATTTATAAAAGTAAAGGACATGTCTTTTCATGGTATAATTATATAAAAATATAGCTAAATCTTAAAAATATATCATCTTCGTTAACAAGCTAATTATGCTGTACAAATGCAAAAATATAAAATATTTTCATATTGTAACAGCACGAACAGTTGTGATATAGCATAAGAAATATATTGAAATATTAATTCAATTCAGAGTCTTAAAAATAACTTTTTAAATGGTCTTGTATCATTACTATATAGATGGTTGGTTGAGAAAGAAATAATACACCAAGTAATAGATAAGGTGTGCAAGACTTTACCGTGGGTTAAACAGACCAAAGCCTAATTATAGAAACTATTAAAAAGGATTGTGCATATCAATAAATTAATTAAGGAATCATATATACTCGCATATCATTTTATAAAAAATTCAATCCTTTAAACATTTGTGTGTAAATTGTGGATTTACTATCAACGATTAGTTTAACTGTCATATTCATTTTATTCTTTTAGTGAATCATGTTAAATAATGAATATGATTATTTCAAAATAATTACTAATAATCTTTCCTAACTACTCTTTACTTTTATGGTGAATAATTTCTTAATTTTACGCGCTATATCTTTGAATCATTTTTTTTTCAAAATTCAACATTATAATATTTCTGCTTTAATAAAACAATTTCTTTAATTTTCATTATCTTTTTCATATTTTTCCATTGCTTATTTTCTTATAATATAATACGTTTGATTCAGTTATCTTATATGCCTACATATATTCATTATCACTTAATTCTGTTGAAAATTATTATTTCAATCGAGAAAATAAAAGCTTTTATTTAAAAAAGAACCCGCCAAATACAATGACATTTGTTACACCTTTTAATTTATATATATTTTCCTTATATATTCTATTAAATATGGTTTCGTATTAATTCTTTAGCTGGCAGATGCTAATCATGTATTTATCTTTATAAATCTTATTATATTAATCATAACCTTTAAGTATAAGTCTATATGTGAATGACATGACAGCAAATAATATCATAAATTAAAATAGATATATCATCTGATGCTTTAAAAATAATATCAACAGCATGCTTGAAGATAGATAACAAATATTGTTTATAAATTTGATATGAAAGTTAAGAGGAAGTTTATAGATATGAATAAATTACAGTCAAAGGAATTTTAAATAAATGAAATTAATCATCATAAATAATATACTAAGACGGTTAATATTTCTTAACGATATAATAAAACATTAATTGAATTATAATTTAAGTAAAAGATATAATGATACTCATTTAATTATCTCCAGAGTATTATATTTAATTCGACTTTATTATTCTTAAATATCCTCTAGCATGGCCTTATAACCCCAATGCAATCTTTTATAAAAAATATAAAACATTTTTTAACGAAGAAAACGATATTGACTTATGATGAAATAAATACAGAATTACGAGCAACTCTTATAGATTCAAATATATTTTCTGGTGGCCGCTCTGAGCTTACTAAAACTATAACGCCTCATTTGCAAATTTCTAATTTATTTATGGTTTCTGAAGATTCAAATTATTATCAGATGGGTTTGCAATTTACATCTTCTCATGCTGTAGCACATGGAAATATTGATCAAGATGGCAATGTACAAAGTAGAATGAGCGTAGGATGGGGTCCGTTAGTAGGTAGATTGCATGGGATATGGGCTGCTACTCGATACGGACAAGCAGAACTTGATTTTCGGGGTGGGTGGCTCTCTGCCGGCATTAAGTTTATTGCACCATCACATGGAAATCTTTTGGTTTTTAACGGATTAAAACGGATCGGCAAATTTAAATATATGGGCGACGTGCATATAGGAGGAGAGGTAGTAACATACCCTGAGGGTTATAATATAGCATTGTCTACTCGATTAGACAGGGACAGAGATGTCATTATGGGTACTCTTCACCAACATGGGCACCTTAGATTTGGATATTTTAGGCAATTAGGAAAGCATTTTCAAACGGCTGCGGAATTAAGCGGGGGCTTGGAATCGCCTTTCTTGGTTACACTGGGATTGAAATTAGATACCAATAAAGCCACAGTTAAGACAGAAATATCAAATGATTTTACAACAAAGCTTTTAATAGAAGAAAAATTAGCAGATGGATTTAATATGAATATTAATGTAGAATTAAATAATAAAGGAAGAAGTAATATTGGGATTGGAATATCAATTGAAAGATGAAAAGAAAATTTTAATATAATAATACAAATTAAACAGTTTATTTGTTCTTCCCTTTCTTCTTTTTTTAGTATTTCTCTTTTTTATTCCTGTTTCATAAAATTCTAAATAAATCGCACAGCCGGTAATCAAACCTACTCTCTTTCATATGCTCATCCAAATCTATTATCATCATCTTATCAATATCTTCATCACTATTATACAATTTTGAAAAATCCTTTAATGTCAAATATCCTTTATTTCCCATATCATATTGTGACATCACCTTTTCAATCTCATATAATATTAATTCGGTGTCGATATCACCCACCAGCATTTCAAAAAGTCGGAATAGCACTGTTCTACATATCCTGCCATCCCCATTTAGATCAAGCGCATTAAATATAAACCTCTCCCTTTCTTTTCTATCGCTCTTGTTGCTAAATATTTCGATTATCTCTAAGAAGTAGGGGAATGTCATGTTTTCGTAGTCATTTCTTGCTTCTATAGTTGCAAGAAGAAGCCCGCCAAAGGGGTTTGAGTGAAACTCGGGGAGCATCATTAGTTCTCCAAAGGTAATGAACCCAACCTGCCCCTTATCCAGCACCCTGAACCGCTCATACAACATGAGTATTTCTTTGGGTGTAAAGGACGTAGTAGCTGCAAGCTCTTCAACTTCATCATCACACAACGATCTACTCATAAGAAAGCCCATAATAAGAAGGGCGATTAAATGTTGTGGGGATAGAAACCAGGGACTAAATATTAAAATACAGATTATATTATAATTAAAAATTAAGTAAATAATCTAATTGCCTATGCAAAAAAAAATACTAGATCATACTTACACCATTGGACACAGCGATGCTCTTAAGTGTTTGCAGTTTTTATTGCTAAATAAATACGAATTCGAACAGTCAAAAATTCGTGATCATATTTAGTTCAGGAGACCATCGAACACAATAGAGCCAAAGTCAGTGTCAAAACTAGAAAAAGAACTGATATTCGGGAAAAACATGATAGGCAGATATTATTTACGATAAAAGCTTAAATAAAATAATTTTAGTTGAAGCTGGCATAACGATCCAAGAAAAACATCAACTAGTTGAGAGGAGAAAAAAAAAGAAACATGGCATTTTGATTGATAAGTTATGATTGCGTTACAAAACTAAAATTATACCTCATCGAAATGACATGAGAAGGTCTGTGTCACATAAAAGTAATTTAAAAGAGTCTAGCATCCTTGCCAGTCATAGAGCCAGCAAATATCATATAAAAGAAGTTTTTTTTGTCACCATTTTTCTATAAGTCAGATAAAGCATTTAGATGGCATTTAAAAATAATATAATTGAAGGATCGGAAAAGTTTATTAATGGTAGCTGGAGTATGCCCGTCATACAAAGAAGATAAGATAATAAAGCAATAATAAATAATGCTATTTTATTTAGATACAAGTTTCTGTGAATTGAACATTATAGTAACATGAAATTACTAATATAATATAATTAAATGAAATTGCTATTCAAATCAGTTTATTTTTTAAACAAGAAATTACGTCTTGTAATACAAAAAGTTTTGAAATGATTTTAGTATATGCCTTTATTCGTGCTTTAAAACGATAAGCTATATGCTTTTTATTTCGAAAAATACATAACAAATTTTTATTAATTTTACTACGATAAGTGATGCTTATTCAATAAATTTATATTTCTTATTTTGTTTTATTTTTCATTCAGCTTTAAAGTTTTAGTGAGTATATTCACTTTAGATACAAAGACGTTAAATGCAGTGAAAAGGAGTATTATTTTTAAATATTAAAACCGCATTTAAACTATTCCTAGTAGAAAAGGTGTGATATAAAAAAGCTATTTAGATGAACACTTACAAATATAATCATTTGATACGCTATACTTTATTATAAAAATTCAGTTTAATTTAATCAATATCATTATAATCCATTCCTTTTTTATAACCAGTATTAAACTGTAAATACTCTGATATACTTGTATATCATAAAAACTTATTTATCATCAGTTCTTTGATACTCTTAATCATTCGAACCCACTACTTTCCAGCTATTATTATAATAACTTAACTTTAAAGAGAAAATTAACATTTTGTTTAGCTGTAAGCTTTTTAATGAGTATCTTTATTTGTATTACTGCTTTAACCAAATTAATTTTGAAATGAATCTAACGCTATATATTCCATTTTATTTATATATGAAATATATTTTTAATTTTTTGTACTAGTAAATATTTATCTTTGTTTTATTTACATCACATTTATTTTCTTTGATCTAGTTTTCTAATTCTGCATCAACATATCATTCTTATTGTATTAGGGAAAAGATATCACACCATATTTGTATCCAGGTTGGTAAAAAATGATCAGTAAACATATCACTCTAACAGAAAATACCTTAGAATTAATTAATTAAATAAATTAAATAAATTAAATTTCATTAATCAAATTTAGGACACAAATATTTCAATTGAATTTTTTTATCCATCTAATATATGAATGAAAAAATTAGAAATCTTTTGGAAGGAGGAGAAGTAGAAATACAGTACATGACCGAAAAAGAATATTATATAACAGAAGAGGAAAGGATAAAATATGAAATGCGTATTGGCCGATGGAAAGGCATGTTTCTAACCACAACAGATCAACAAATACTTAAATATACATTTTTTATATTTAAAAAGGCGAATATGAGTTCTATTCTCAAGATAGATGAGAAATGTATTTGGGTTTTTATTAGAACTGTGCTTTACTATTATTTGCCCAATCCATATCATAATTCAAAACATGCAATGGAAGTTCTACACAGCGGATATATAATTTATAATTTAATTTCTAAGTATAATACTTGTAGTAATATACAAGTTATATCTTTGATATTAGCATTTTTTCTACATGATGTTGGACATCTTGGCATTCCTTCAAAGCAATTATATCATGAACATGAATTATTAAGAAATATGTTTTCTGAAAAATCTCTTTCAGAAAATCTCCATTTTTTTATTGCCAAAAAGATTTTATTGGATGAGAGAATAGGACTGTTCACAAATCTTACAGAAAGTGAAAAAAATATTTCGTTATCGGTTATCAAAGATTGTATATTGGCAACTGATCTACAAAATCAAAAGCAGATCTTACAAAATTTCAATGAAAAATATTTCGAATGTGAATTGCCAGGAAAATATAATAAAAGAAATAATAAATTAAAAGAGATAAAAAATGAGGAAATGCTTATGATTATAAAAATAGCAGATTTAAGTAATCTGGCAAAAGGGAGTATGATTTCAATCATATCGTCACTTTCAGTTAATGAAGAAATACATCCTGATAAAATTATAAACTTTTTTTTTGAGAAAGATTTTATTAAGAAAACCGTATTGCCATTATATAAATGCTTTGCGTTGGTTTTTGAGGAATTCAATCCTATTTATAAAAAATGTTTAAAGAATTACAAATCATATAAAAACTTTTGCAAGAGAATTCATAAATAATAATTTGATTATTCAATGTGTATTTTATTTAAATAAAGAGTTATATATTTAGTCTTAATAATCGGCTAATACTATGTGCTTATTAAAATATGATTTATATGTTTTTTCTTGAGTGTTGATGCATTGCATTAAATTTTAATCAGCATTGTTTAATGACAAATCATTAAATCTTTTTATTAATTTCGAAGAGTTTTCCAAAATTTCTCTTGAAAATTGATTAATTGGTACTATTATTACATGGTCATAAAATTCCATTAACTGTGGATTTTCATCGCATTTAATTTCCTGTTCGCATTTAAGTAGATATATTTTGATTATCTTTCGGGGATTAACATCTCTTAAAAATTCACCTAATTTCAGAAGAAAACTTTCTTCATTAAAACGACATATTACATTTATATTATCGAGTATATCATAAATTTCTAAAATTTTTGTAATTCTATCTTCTATATTTTCATTATACTTTGAATATTCAATTATATTTTTATTATATTTTTCTTCTTTAATTGAATATTCTTTGATTAATATGTCATCATTTGTGTTTACAAATTCCTCGATATTTATAAAAATATTTAAAGTTCGGTGCATGGGTGATAATAACTCGGATTTGAAAAGGTGTGTATATGAGAAAATAAACTTAGAATTTATAAACTAAAAGGACGTTATTTTATAAACAAAAACTTTATTTATAAAGCTTATAGCTCCATATACTTTGCATATTTCCTATAAAGGAAAATTTAGATTTGAGACATGATTTGGGGCTCTATTCACAAAAACTGGTAAATTAAAATAAAATATTAACTGATTCGATAAACTGAAAGTTTGATAACATAATGTTTTCAATAGGTGATAATATATAATATATTGAGAAAATATATAATTATTATATATGAAGGTTGAGTCACGAGAAACATAGCATTTCGCATTTATTAAATAAAAGAATCTTTTTGAAATATAAATATTATTAGTTAACTAAACGACCGAAATGACGTTAAACTAGGACGAGAATTTACTAGTAGTTTTGGGTGTCAGAAGCTGCTGGACAAGTACAAACTTGGAATTCGAGTCCAAAACTGTTTATCCATGTGTGCGTGTTTTGTAGATGGCCAACTTACCAATTTTCTTCATTCCTTTTAAATGTGGAAGTTTTAGAAGTTTGTTTAAAATTCATTAAGTTTCACACATATATGGCATTTGGTTAATGAACACATTGTAAAATTGACAACTCACGAAAATATCCTAAGCTCTATCTAGAGCAAAGGAGACGCATCTGGAAAAACAATGAATATAGAAATATAAAAACAGGCCCCGCGCCTAGATTAAGCCAAGGCAACACGCAGACGTTCCGCTTATATTGAAATGTCTGTAGTAGGGGGACTCCGGGCAAGTCAGCTGCACGGCTACATATGGATATCAACACTAGGATAAAAAAGAGCCTTGGTTTGATGCAAAAAGTATCGTGCTACAGGCATCCTGTCTTGCTTGTAAGGTCAATCCGGCTCCGATGGACAGTATGGGCTTTGAGTAACAGCGGTATGAGTACCTAAGGGGAAAAGATTGTTTCATTTGAGACAGTTGCTGTACTGGGTCAAGTATTTTATTCCATATATAAAAAGAGTCTCTAGAGTATAGCCAGGGAATCATAAATCGTGAAGGATTTCGTTTAAATAAAGGTCTTAGTAAACTAACAATAAAAGTACTTAAAAATTTTGTTTTTATTAAAAATTAATAAAAAGAGAACATTTCTTAAAAAGTTATACAGGAACAAGTCAAATACTTTATTATGAAAAGTTGATCTAAAATATGGATGAGAAGAAATAATAAAAGCTCAAAAACGCGTATTAATTGTATGACATAAATGTCTTTCTAGGCATGAAGTCAGTGCTGCGATCTTGATTATAGATCAATAACTCATCTAGCTGCGCAAGGTGACAAAATATTTGAATATGATTACATAATGACGAGTTTGTAAGGAGCATCATTTCTTTCTATGTTTGAAGCACTGGTTAAAATTCTAAATATATCGACAAGTTATTTTTTTAATGAGAAATACGCTTGACACTAGAATTAATGCTTAAGTCATAATAACTAAAAGGACATAATTGTATAAGATATTGTAATTATTTTTAATGAAGTAGGAATTATTAGCTGCAAAAATATATTTACTATAAATAGATAAAATAAGATTTTATATCAAATAGACTTGGCAAACACATTTTTATATGCTATGGTCGATAATAATGAAATATTAAATATACTAAAACTTTGAGATTAATTTTAAGCATATATCCAAAAAATAATTAAAATGTGATTAGGAAAACATTTCTTTAAATCATCCTAAATTAAGAAATTTAGGAAGAGATTGTTTTTTGAGGTAAAACAAAATGCTAGACTCTATCCTCAAGAAACTAATGAATATAATATTGCGTTTAAACTGATTTGACGTAAATATAATAAATTAGATGCAATAAACAAGAGACATTTTGATAGTAGAGTCTCTTGAATAAATTTAACCTGCCATAATAACAAGATTATATAATGCAGTTAATCTTCAATAAGAAGAAAAAGTATAATAGCACGAACAATATTATAAATAAAAAAGTATTTCGAACTAAGAAATATAGTTACCTTAATCAGAATAATTTAATTTTCCTTTTAATTATAAATAAATATATCCGATTTGTTGTTCTATATGAATATGTCAGTTTCCTATCCTTCTGCCGATCCGAATTTCAACTGTTTCATTCGCCATAGCTTTTTAGAATGAGAAACGGAGATTCTAGGATTTTTTAGTGCCATAGTTATTCGTTGATAAAAAAAGAATATATAGATAGCTCATTGTGTCGTAATTATAATTGAAAACAAGTATTCTGTCATAACCCATTACAATATAACAATCGATTTTTAGTTTTGCCGCTTAGTTTGCATTGTAGAATATGATTTTTCAAAAATAATTTTCTTTCTTTGACTAGTAATAAACAGCTTCAACACAAGAATTGTCATTGTTTTATTCAAGAATAAAAATATTACAATCTTATTAGAACGAGCTCTATATAACTTTTCATGTATTGATTTTTATATTGCTTAATCAAATACATATAATTAATTTAATTCATTATTATTCTATAGCCCATGTCGAAATCACAAGCAATGGGTTATGGCTTATCACATCCGAATATAGCGTTAGTAAAATATTGGGGTAAAAAAGATATTGAAAGAAATATACCTACTAATATGTCAGTATCACTAACTCTTGAAAAACTGTGCACAGACACGAGAATCTATTTTCAAGACGAGGGTATCGACCATCACACATTAAAACTGAATGATAAAGAACATCCTATAAATGAACGTATGCTTATGGTTATAAAATATTTTCAAGAAAAGGTTGGATGTATACATCCCTTAAAAATTGTATCTATGAATAACTTCCCCAGTGATTGTGGGCTTGCATCATCTGCATCGGGGTTTTCTGCCTTGGTATTAGCACTGGATGATTTTTATCATCTTGGAATGAGCAAGCAAGAATTAAGCGAGGTTGCCAGGTTGGGATCAGGAAGTGCGAGCAGAAGTATTTTTTCAGGATTTGTATATTTTGAAAATGAAGGATCTACGCATTTTGCTAATTGGAATGAGATACGTGTATTTTCGCTTATTACAGAGCCTTCTAAAAAGAAAGTAGGAAGCACCGAAGGCATGATCAGAACGGTTCAAACCAGTAATTTATTTAAATGGCGGCTCAAAGAGATCAGTCATAAAGCCGAAAAGGCAATTAAATATATAAAAGAAAAAAATTTTGAGGAGCTTGCACTTTTAACTATGAAGGAATCAAACGAAATGCATGCTGTAATGATGGATACTTTTCCGCCTATTTGCTATTTAAATAAGGATTCCTTTAAAATTATTGAAGAATGTCATTTTCTTAATACCGAAAGAATACGTGTTGCTTATACGTTTGATGCTGGTCCAAATCCATTTATTATAACTCAAGAGAAAGATTTGAATGAGATGATTGAGCATTTTACTAAAAAATTTGAATATAAAATAATTATTGCTAATTAGTAATAATAAGCTGACTATAATTTTAATAAAATTTTTATATGTTTTATTATATTTCATGTTTAAAATTTTCTATTCCTAAACAGTATGCTCTGTGTTAGATGTGTGCAAAATATGCACCATTTCTTTGTATATAATTTATTTTTTATATTATTTTGCGATTCACATCCTTTTGAATATAATTAGATACTTTGAAATGTGATAAATAAGTAGAATGAATTCGCATCCAATAAAATTTATCGTATTGTTTGATAAGTTATAATCAACGAAAATGATAAATATTTGGTAATATAATAAAGATGAAAGAGCAGATTAAATTTAATAATATATAATTGGCGGTATAACTATCTAAGTGAAAAAATTCTCTCGATTGAAGCGGTTGCTGCATTAGGCCCTAAACCTCATAGATTATTTTAAATATAAAAAGAGCCTATGGTGTATAGCCAAATAATTATAAATCTATAAATCGTGAAAGATCTTGTTTAAATAAAAAGGCTCTTGTTGGGTCATAATATATAATAAAAATTAAGATTGATTGTATTTATTAATAATTGATATATAGGAAATTATGAAAACATAATTTTTTAGTTAATATATTATTACTTTCTTATAAATACAAAATAATAGAATAATATATGAAGATATATTATCA
Organism: Astathelohania contejeani; assembly: GCA_014805555.1. Taxonomy (NCBI): domain Eukaryota; kingdom Fungi; phylum Microsporidia; family Astathelohaniidae; genus Astathelohania; species Astathelohania contejeani. The sequence goes on along the minus strand of SBIQ01000095.1, from coordinate 2,922 downwards.
CGCCAGATCACAATATCCGTCAAGCTCCGTTAACCACAAAGTGCATCTTAGACTTGGTGTCAGGAAAAACTATATTTACCTTGTTCAGAAATGGGAAGAGTCTTGCATAGCATCAAAATTAAGAGTGAATGTTTGCTTATTCAACTCTGGAAAACGCTAAATAGATATAAAAACGTGTCTCTAGAAGAATAGCAATCCTAAACTCCGAGGAGTAGCATATAACATATTTTTCCGTTATCTGCAACTGCCTCAACTTCAAATATATATTGAAAAAATTATCTAAGGAATCTTCAGACTGCACAGCGAGCATACTTACATAATAAAATAAGCAAAAAAAAATCAAGCACGAAAAGTTATTAGAGCCTGCTCTAACGAGTTTGTTGGTCTTGAATACACCTCAACTTGGATAAAGAACGTAAACAATAATTCTCGTGCCAAAACTATATATTGCTATATCTAAGACAGGAATGTCTACTGACGTGAAAACGCATTGCTATACCAGTATTGCGATAAAGCAAAAAAAGTTGATCATTTTGCTGCCAGATGTTAAAAAATGCCTGGATATGATCACATCAGGAGACATAAAGAAGTAATTAGGTGTCGAAATATTTTATTATTAAATAAGTATGCCTTTAAGCGCTCAAAAAGATAGCAATCTCATTCAGTTAATAAGATCGTTGGAAAGAAAAGAGCCGAAATTCGTGTTGATACCAGAATAAGAACTGATATTTTAGTGAAATATAATAGACCGGATATATTTATTTATGATAAAAGGTTAAATGAAATAATTTTAATTGAAATTGGCATAACGTGCCAAGGCAATCTCCAGACAGTTGAAACAGACAAAAAAGAAATACAATATCCTGTCGAATGAACTTGGCTTATTATATAAGACTAAAACTAAAATTATACCATATGTTATGACGTGGGACGGGTGGTGCCTGATATCACAATCGCTATTTTCAAGAAGTAAATATAACGCCATCGATCGAGGCGTATATTCAATAAACCGTACTTAAGAAACATTTGAAACCATATCATTAAAGTTTAGACGAGGCATTGAGAATAGAATTGAGGCCACCAATAGAACTGAATTGGTAAGTGAAAAGGCATAGAGATGATAATAGGTATTGGATGCTAATTACAGGCAATAAACAAAACCAAGTAAATAATCCTTTATTTAAATAAAACAGATATGAAGATACAAAAATTTTGATCATCATTAAACTAAAATTAAATATAAATTAATAATTCTGTTTAAAGACATATATAATATTCACAAGACCAAACAAATAAATTTCTTATTTATTATATCAACTTGCAAGTGATACGGCTTTGAGTATTAGTAAATCTTGCTTGGCATAGATTTTGGTTCCGCTTGTAAAAAATGTAAATTGAAAAATGAGTAAACACCAGCAAACGAGATGACAAAAATAAAAGAGAAATTTGAGTACATAACTTTTGAATCAATACAAACATATTTCATAAATTATTTTTGCTTCTATATATAACTGTTAATGTTCAATTATATGATTTCTTAATCAAGAAAAATAAATCCTTAAAAACAGCTTATTTATTATAAAAACCGAAAAATTAAATATAAGAAATTATCTGTATAGTATTCTGATTATAATGATAAGTTATATTTAACTGATAATATGAAAAATGTAAAAGGGTTGGATATCAGGGCCAATTGTGTGCATCGAATAAATATTATTAAAAAGTAAGAAACTATATAAATAGCATATACATGCTTTATTTAAACGAAATCTTTCACGATTTATGAATCCTTGGCATACTCTATAGGCTCTTTTTATATATGGAATTAAATACTTGACCCAGTGCAGCGATTGCCTCAATTAAGACAATTTTTCCCCCTTAAATATTCATACCGCTGTTAGTCGAGGCCCATACCGTCTATCGGAGCCGGATCGACCTTGCAAGCAAGGCAGGGTACCTGTAGCCCGGTACTTTTGGCATCAAACCAGGATATTTTTATCATCCTAGTGTTAATGTCCATATGGAGCCGTGCAGCTGACTTATTCAGAGATCCCGCATGGCAGATAATCCAATATAAGCGTAACATCTGCGTGCGTACTTGATTTAATCTAGGCGCGAGGTCTGTTTTTATATTTTCATATTCATTGCTTTTCCAGATGCGCCTCCTTTACTCTAAATAGAGCTCAGGATATTTTCGTGAGTTGCCAAATTGGCAATGGGCTCATTAACCAAATGCCATATATATGTGAAACTTGATGGCTTTTAAACAAACCTCTAAAACTCCCACCTTTAAAAGGAATGAAGAAAATTGGTAAGCTGGCGATCTAAAAAACACACACATGGATAGACAGTTTTGGACTTGAATTTTAAGTTTGTACTTGTCCAGCAGCTTCTGGCACCCATAACTACTAGTAAATTCTCGTCCTAGTTTAACGTCATGCCGTACAATAGCATAATAAATATATAATCATACGAAATGTTTATTATTGAATAATATCAACAGAATTAGTAACATATAATTATTAAGTATTATCTTCTTTTAAACAGTGTGTAATAAAACATTAAATATGAGCTACAATATTTTAAATACAATGGGTAATAAATATGAAAGCCTAAATAATAAATATTATTTCGACTCAAATTAGAAAATTTTAATTATTATCTTATTTTTAATTATTATATGTATATTTTATATATCATATTATGGAAGGGTGTAAAAAAAAATCGAGCTCTGGATACAAAAACAAAAAATCCCTAAAAACAGAGCACGTGGCGGAAGGGTCTGAGCCTACGATGGCAGTCAGCGAAGTAATCGCCTCTAATCAAGTCCAACCATCTTCTCGCATGATCGTTCTACGATCTATTCTCGACAGTGTAGATTCTGCACTCGAGGAGTGGCCTAGAGACCTCTCGAAAGCAGTA
>SBIQ01000094.1:0-29833 GCA_014805555.1 Astathelohania contejeani | reverse complement strand
TAAAAGAATTAAATATAACCCCTACGATAGAGGCATACATCCAATCGACGGTACTAAAGAAAACGCTCGAAACCATATCACTTGAGTACAGAAGAAGCATTGAGGATAGCATAGACGTAAGAGACCGAGTAGAAGATGCTGTGAAAAGATTCGGAGAAGCAAGTGCCGCTGGATGCCAACCGCAGGCCATCGAAAAGAAAGATAAAGAATAATACATAGCATTAATTCTTAAATAAATGGAAATTACTTTTATATATCATCCTATAAATAATACATAATAATAAAAATATTAATCTCTTTTTTTATTTTATCTTTTGATTTCATCTAAAACATTTTTTCAGCTTCAATTATATATAAACTATTTGTATTTTTAACATTGCAAATCTCTTGTATAATATTTTAATGAAAGATGAACCACATAATTTGTATTCGTTGTCATATATTTGCTGATATTCTGTTTTTTTATATTTCAAATATCTATACATATAATATTATTTATTTATCTAATATTCCATTTATTTTTTAGTAATATATAGCATAAATATGCTAATCTTATTAATTTCCTATATTAGTTGATAAATGTCTTATAATGTTTAAATTATATGATTTATCAAATATCACTATAGTAAACTTTTATTTATTTGGCATTAAAAAGAAAATAGAATCATTTTTAATTAAATTAAACAAAGAATAGCATGCTTTATTCTAAAAAAATTTTATTTTTTTATGAAAGAATTATTTATTAAATACTTTTATATTTTACGACTTTTATGTATAATTTTTCGAGTTGAATGCTGCACGAAAGCAATGGTCTGCGCTAGGCAAATCATATTGAAACATGCGAGCCAGAAATGTCTTCAGGTCGATGTGACCTTAAATATCAACGTTGTGGTCAAGTTAAAAATTAATCCCATATCTTATAACAAGATATGATCAAATGTTTGGCTATGATTATCCCCAATACATAGCAAAGCATTGAAATTTTTTCATTTTTAGTAAAAACATAATTTTTTGTAAACAAATTTAAAAACCACTTAGTTCGGTCAATAGGTAGTGGAAAACGAATTAGCTAAGAGTGTATTGATATTAATTCAAAACCCGATATTTTAGTAAAACACAATCAATAAATATATTTATTTACAACAAGAAACTTACCAATCTTATTTCGTTGAAGTTGGGATTACAAGATAGAATACTTTATAAATTGTTGAGATCAACAAAAAATACAATTTCTTATCCAATTTACTCAGCCACTCCACAAGACAAAAATTAGAATAATCTTATATGTTTTAGATAGGATGGCATAGCGATAAAATATAACAAAGATAGTATGAAAAAGCTTAGCATTACAATAATAAATGAAGAAATATTTAATTTATTGAAAATAAATACCACGAACCTATATAAGCATTGAGAATAGAGTCTAAATTATGTTATAGTCGAGGTGGTGGTAGGTAAATTAGTAGATAGAATCAAAGCCTGTTAATCACCGCAGGTAATGAGAAACTATTAATTCAATATAAATTTTTTTATCTAATAAATTAAGTAAAAAAAAGGGTAGCCACTTAGTTTAAAGAAGAGAGTTGAAACAATATCACTTGAGTAAAGAAGAAGCATTAAGTAGGACAAGGACGTAAGAGATCGAGTAGAAAAGGCCGTGGAAAGATATGGATAAGCAAGTTCTATTGGATGCTTACCGCAGGTCATAGAAAAGAAAGTCAAAGGATAACATAACACTAACTTTTTAATCAAATATTCATTTGGTCTCTTATTCCATTGCTTGATGTTAAAATTAAATATCACCATTTTTTCTACCCTTTTTACTTATCCTTAATGCTTTGTTTATAACTTAATGGTTTGTTATAATAGTCTCTTGAAGCATACGTTAATCATGAAGCAATATTAAAATTTATAAATGTTTTTGTAAAATTTTTTTTTCACTACTACATATAATCATAAAAAATATATTTTTGCTTGAGCTTTATTTAAGGAATCGAGCATATTTTTTGAAAATATATTTTCGATTTATCTTTTCTTGAATAATTATTACAAATTTTTATTTTATTTTAAAATATTTGTCAAAGACATGTTTATCTACCTGGATTTAGGCTCTTTCATGTAACTTCTTTTCAAAAACATCCCGGCTTTGCGCTTTAGCATGAACACTTACACGGCATTGGTTCAGAATTCATTCTATGCCTTGATTATGATTATTTCGTTTATTATAAATATATAAGCTCAGTTATTTTTTACTAGGATATTGATATGCATATTGATACTGATTATCATAGTTTTTATATTCTCAATTATATTCTGTATTTAGTGTTCTAAAAACATTATAAATTATTAGATTTTAGAAATTTTACTCAATATGTCAAATATTTATTTTAATTAAATATAAAAATGAACCAATACATTTCAATTGGTGTGTATAATTTAATAAATAATTGATTGATATATAACGGATATTATATCAAGCTATATATTAATAACTATTTATATGCTTAATTAATTACAATTTCCTAATATGTTTATTTAAAAATAAAAAATATGAATTAACCATGAACGTTTTATCCTATTTTGAAAAACGAGAAGAATTTAAAAAACAGACGAAAATACGAACAAAACCCTTTTCCGAAGCATATCCACGACTTAAAGATGAATTTTTCCAAGATTTTGTTATAACAAAAAGCCAGGATTTTTGTTATATTGAAACCAAAAATAAAAGGACATTTTATATTGAGATAAAATATAGTAATGACATATGTCAAAGAGATTCTTTTCTTATATGTAAATCGAATTACGAAGAATTCATCAAATTAGTTAACCAATTCGAACATGGACTTCGAGAAATGGAGTCAGTTAAGAGTATTAATTTTGATTATTATATCATCATATATGAAAAGAAAAAATCTTTTGAACAGTTAGATTCGTTCGAATCAGAAAATAATGTAAAATACGTGCAGACACAAAAGAATTTAATTAAATCAAATTTAAAAAGCACAGATGAAGAAGTAATTATCACTTTTTTCGGAAAAGATGCATTTAATGGGATACATGGTGGCACTAAGAAAAGAATAATAGGAAAAACAGGTATAAGTGTTATTTTTATGACTTATATTGTGCAAATTCTTGTATTTTTATTTATCAACTATTTTAAAATATTTATATTTCAAGGAAAAAATGTATATCAATGGATTTTATTATTTCTTCAGATATGTTTATTTTTGCTATTCAATTTAAAAAAAATATTTTTTATTTTAGTGGGTATTCTTGGCTGGATATGCACTAAAATATCAGAAAATACAAATGATTATAGCAATATGATGCAAGATGCACAACGGGCTGGGCTTATATCACCATCAATTGAAACCCAATATTATATCGAAGCTAATGCTCAAAAATTATATTTTCTTTTTAAATTATATTTTACAACAGAAAAATTTAGATCTAGAAAGAGGATAGAAAGTCTCAACAACTTAAATTTTAAAGTCCATAATCCAAAAGAACCACTTAATTCCAGTATAATAGTTTTTGTTAAATTGGAGAGAAAAAAACAAAGAAAGAAAAATGGGGATTTGTATTTTAATGGCGATCTTTCTACAGAAGATAATGCGTACGTATCATATTTAAATCTACTAATTTATATTTCTAAATTATTTGGCGCATTTTTGAAGGAAAATGATTACGATTCTGCAGTTTTGGTTTTCAGTAGCTCAATAAAGGCAGTTAGCTTCGCTATGCTTTTCCAAAATATATTGATGAATAAAAAAGTTCCATTGAAAAAAAGAATTTTTAGAAAGGATTATTTAATACGTATAGGGATATCTCGGCCCAGATATGGGGCAATTAAGAAGGTTGGAGAAGATATAACTAGTTATAAATTTTTTAAGGGATCACATTTAAACCATGCTGCAAGATTATTCAGTTTAAATCATTTTAATGGTATAGTTTTATGTGATAATATTTATAAGGAATTGCCATATGAATTCACAAAATTATGTTATTACCTTGGAAGACCAAAGTTGAAGGGTATTCCCTATGGGCCTGTTTATATAATATTATAATGTATGAAATAATAGCTTTTTGCTTTGTAACTTCCATTACAACAAACTTTTAAATTAATGATTGCTATTTAATAAAAGGTTATATTTTATTATTGTTTATTTTATCTTTAATATATGCTTTTGAAATAATATGCTTCATTCCCTTCGATTTTAAATGGACCCACAATTTGATTCATGTATTTTGTTTCTTTTCAACCAAAAATATATGTTCCTATTTTTTCGATTATATAAATGTTTTATCATTTCTCTTTTGCAAAATAGCCAATTAATTATTATTTTCATATTTTCTGAAAGTATATAAAAATTCTCTTAATCAAGTTTTTATATAAAATTTTTTTATTAATTATTATTTGGTCCAATCGACGGTACGAAGAAAACCTTTGAAACCTAATACTTGAGTACAGGAGGAGTATTGAGAATAGAACGTAAGTGATCAAGTAGAAGAACCTTATTTGGAGAAGCAAGTGCCATTGGATGCTAAGCGCAGGCCATAAAAAACAACTAACACAACACTAGCCTTTTAAAAAAATAATGATTTATTAATTATTATTTGGGATTACGTTTTAGTGATTACTACGCACTTTCTTCCTATAGATTTAATATAAGACGATTTTTCCATATGCCTCAGTAATATATGATTATTATTTTACATCAAATCTTTTTATATTCAGTTTAAAAATAAAAATTTTATATTTGTTAATAATATTTTATACATTATATGCTGATTAATATAATTACCTAGTATCCTCTACTATTAATGTAACGACATATTTATCTAATTTACCATATTATGCTAATATAATTCAAGCCGATTTTTGCTTTTCTTACCAGAAAATATTTGAATATTATTAAGATAATAAACATTATCATTTTATTGTCAAAACGAAATATTATAGATAATATATTGAAAAATAAGACTATGATTAAAGTTTGAATGTAATAGTAACTTGTAGTTTTTAATTTAGCGTAAATATATTAAAAAAGAAGTTCCACTTAGGCAATTGGTTTCATGTTAGTGGTATGATTAAATAAAAAGTAAATCAATTGAGTTATAAAAACATATAATCATAGACTTATTATTAATAAATAACAAAATTTATAATTTTTCTTTTGTTAATGTATAAGTACGGTTCGGGTCTATCAAAACTTGATATCGCACTAGGCAAGAACTGATAACAAGCCAAGCTACAAATCGTTATTACAATATCATTCAGTGTTTTAATAAATATAAACAGATAAAATCATTAATATAAAACAGTAAATAGATATTGATAATTAAGTCGATATTATAAACTGATTATAAAACATAAAAAGCACAATACCTTATTAATATGTTCATTCACCATGAAAGATAATATTATTACTTATGAAATTCTACTAAAATTCAAAATATAATATCGTAATTGAAGTATAATTCATAATCAGTATTTTTAATATTTTCCTAGATTATCAATAAATATGGAATAGCTTAATAATAGGATAAATAAGATGACTGTATCGTTGTTTTTAGTATTAACTTTATAAGCAAAAAACAAATAAAAAATACAAAAAGTAATTGTTTAACATTTTTTGAAATAGGACAAATAATAAAAATATCAGTTATGATGAACATAATGTTTTATTTTGATTAAATTAAGTTTTTTGTTAATTATTAGCCTAAAAAAATTTTAAATAATTTAATGCATGGCAGTCGTAAAACAGATTACCAACTATTTTAATAAATATGTTTCGAATATAAAAATATAAACAGAATATTTAAAGGATGTATTTATATATTTTTATTAGAATAAACATAATGAATAAATACGGCTTCAAAAAAACAAAGAAACTTAGAAGCCACTCAGTTCAAGAAATCGCTGAAAATGATCTGGCTGAGATCAGAGTCGATACTAGGATCAGAACTGATATCCTAGTTAAACATGATCGACCTGATATATTTATTTACGATAAGAGAGAAAATATAGTCATCTTAGTTGAGATCGGTATCACGAGCCAGGATAATCTGCAGCAAGTTGAAGTGAGAAAAAAAGAAAATATGACCTCTTTGTTAATGAGCTTGGAATACTATATAAAGCAAAAACTAAGATAATACCATATGTGTTAACATGGGAGGGTGTTGTGACTAAATACCACAGAAGTTATCTAAAAGAGCTCGGGATTACACCCCAAATAGAAGCATATATCCAATCAACTGTGCTTAAAAAGACGCTCGAAACCATCTCCCTTGAGCATCGAAAAAGTATTGAGGATGGATTGGAAGCGATGGATGTTGTTGAGAAAGCAGTCGACGCTCTAATTAAAGCTAGCGGAACTGGATGTCTACCGCAGGTCAAAGGAAAATAATAATAAAAATAATACTATTAAATATAACCCCCATTTAAATAAAACATTAGAATAAACATAAGCAATATTTTTTCAGTTATTTGTAAATTAGGAATAAATAAAATTTTTATAACTAAAATCATAAATTAATAACAGAATGATGTTTATAATTTATAAATAGATAGTGAATTATAAGTTAGTAAAAATAATGTGCATCTAACAATGAAAATATAAATTAATTAACAATAAAGTATATCACAACCTTTATTATTGTTTTCCGAATATAACTTTTCATATTAAATATTTCACTTATTTTATAGCCCCTATAATGGAGGACCAACGATTTGTTGAAGCAAGAAATTATGAACAGCGCATTCTTCCTAGTCTTAGTACACTATATAACACTGGTCTTCAAGAATACACCACAAATAAGTATATGCACCTTTCAAAAGAATACTTTATACCTGCTACTTTGATTTCTAATTCCACCACAAAATGTGGTATTCTTCCAGCTATAAATGCGGTATGGGCTGCTCAAGGAAGCCGCTTATTTTTATGGAGATATATTCATAATACCATTGAGCAAGTACTTCGATTTAACAGCGATATTTGCTTTGTAAGAGAGTTTGTACCTCTTTCAGGGATATTTAAAGATGAAATAGAACATTGTCTTATTGTGCTCACAGAAACTCAGGCTATAATATATGGCTTAAAGGGATGCGAAATTCTTTCTACCGGATTGATTGCTCCAACACCGGATTGCCCTGTTTGTGTTGACATTAGTAATGGTCTTATCTTTATGGGATGCAAAGATGGTAACATGTATCAAATAGTATACCGTGATTCATTTTTTAGTTCGATTTTTATTTATAATCCTAATTTCTCCTATATTTCCTACTTTCTTCCCGCAATGTTGAAAAAGGAAAATTTATGCATTAAAGCTATAAAAGCAGGTTTTTTTTATGCAGTAGCATTAACAAACAATAATATTCGTATTTATAGAATTAAAAAAGGAAAGGCGGAACAGTCATACGACACCAATGCTTCAGATTATATTGCCATAAATATTATAAGTGAGACAGAAGAAGAACTGTTCTTTTATGTAATACGAAGAGATGGTTCCAGAAGCTTCTTTGTGTATGAAACTCAGAGTTGTAAACATCTTTTTGATAAAGCTGCACCTCAAACGAGTGAAGGGATTTTTAAAACAGAATTTATAGGCGAAAAAACATTCCAGGCCTTAATTAAATCTCCAGAGCAATATGAAGGAAGTTCGGTCACAATTTTATCATTAAATGAGAATGCATTAGTAAATTTTCAACAAAATAAGAGAATTGAAAATTATGAAATGTTTGTTGTTAATGAAAATATAATTAACACATCTATACATAAAAATCTTTTTTTTCTTACTGGATCGAGATTATTAGAATATGAATTTTTAACTAAAGAAAAATATTTGTTGATCTCTCGACCAGATGATGTGTCTCGTTTTATCAAAGATTATGGAGATAAGGAAGCATTTATAAGTTATCTTATGCTTATAAGCAATGGAGAAGATGTTTCTAAACTTGACCATTTTTTCAAAAAAATGGAAATTAAGACAGAAGCGATTTATTGCTTTTTATATAGAATAATTGGTCCTGTTTTAAAAAAGGAAATTAATTCACAGATGGCACTTAATAAATTATCCATTCTTAAAAGAAGAATGGAAAATGTAAAAAAATATTTGTTTGATAATTCAATGATAGATCATTTATGCGAAGCTATTAATTATATTTCTATACTTTATGCGCATGAGCTATATTACACCATGGATGACATATTACACCCAAATACCATATTATCTAAGTTAATTGATGCTTATACACTACATAATACGTCTATTGAACCATTGCTAAACAAAATGTCTAAGGAATGCCCTTCTTTTCTTCCTTTAGATGAGGTTTATTATAGAAAAGGGAAAGAATCATTAAAAAATAAGTTTTATAAGGAAAGTCTTAACAGCTTTAAGAATGTTACTAAAGAGGATTTGGAACCAATCATAAATGAATATAATCTCAATAGATTTTATTATGGGAGCATAACTTTATTAAGAAATAGTTTTTATGATGACTATGAATATTTTGTTGGGGAATTGGTTAATGCACTTAAATGCAAGTGTGCCTTAGATTGTGCTTTGGAAGATCATAGAGAAAGCTTCGCATTCGTAGTTTTTGAGGCCATGCTTATCCTTTTGAAGAAAGGAGATGGCAGAATGTTTGGATATTCTTGCGTATGCAGTGCTTATAATGAGAAAAAAAATATTGGGGAAACATTTCTAAATATACAAATTAATGATATTTTTAGAGTAAATTCGCCCTTTTTAGAGGCGTATTTAAACGATAAATCAAAACATTCAAATATTGAAGAAGAATATGAATTGGCATGGAAATATTATTTATTTAAAAAAGATAAAATAAGATCAGCTGATTCTTTGTACAAATTAGCAACCAATAAGCATATTGAATTTAAAAAGCGAATCGAGTATCTAACACTTGCTGCAGGCTTGGTTGAAAGTTATAAACTTAAATTAGAATTGGCAAAAATACAGGAAGATATTATTTATAAAACAAAAGATGCTCCTTCTCATTTAAGAAACAAGTTATTAAGTGCAGATGAGCTGTTTAATGATTACAGTTATCCCCTTAATTATTATGGTTGCTCTTTAAAGATTATGGATATTTGCGGGTATAATAACAAGGAAATAATAAAAGAATTATGGGAGAAAGCTTTAGAAGGGGATACTAGACAGATACTTACAGAAATCAGGTGTGAAAACACGTGTAAAGATTTGGAATCGATAGGGGATGCTCTACTATCACGTACTAACATAAATGTCACTGATTTACTATTGGATTATGGTTTTACAAAAGAGGCCATCATGGAATATTACAGCCATCGAGCCGTGGATGGGTTATGTCATCCTAACTTTAAAAAAAGAGTGCTCGAAGAGATGAAAAAAATAGGACCAAGTGATGAAATGTATTTAAAGGCAAAGAAAAGATGTGAAGCGTGGTATGGAATCAATTAATTTAATAAAGTATTATTTATTAAGGAAAACATTTAAAGATGCTAATTTTATGTAAACATAAAAATGATCAATATTATTTTTTTTTGATTTAAGCAATCACTTTATTAAACAAAATCTTTCATGATTGTTTGGCTATACTCTAAAGTCTTTTTTTATATACTGAATATAATACTTACCCTAGTGCAGCAACTGTCTAAATTAAGACTTTTCTTTACTTGGGTATTCATACCACTGTTATTCAACATAACGTCTATCAAATCCAGATTTATTTTACAAGCAAGGCAGGGTACTTGTAGCCCGGTACTTTTAGCATAAAAGGGATCATTTCAGTGTTATACATATGAACCGTGCAGCTGACTTACCTGGAGTCCTTCTATCAAAAACATCCTAATTATAAGCAGAACTTCTGCATGTATCTTAAATTAATCTATTCATGATCTCTATTTTTATGTTTCCCTAATCATTGTTTCTTCAGATTCGCCTCCTTTGCTCTAGATAGAGCTCAGGATACTTTCGTGAGTTGTCAATTTGGTAATGGGTGCATTAACCAATAAATGTGTAAAGTTGGTAGTTTCTTTACTAACCTCTGAAAAGGAATGAAAAAAATTGGAAAGTTTACCATCTACAAAACACACACATGGATCAACAGTTTTGGATATAAATTCCAGGTTTTCACTTGTCTAACAGCTTCTGACACCCAAACTACTGGTAAGTTCTCGTTATAGTTTAAAGTTGTTTCGACTGTATGTGATAGGAAATAATATATTTCTGTTTAAAAAACAAATATAAAAAACAGAATAATTTCTGATTATAAAAATATGAATATTCCATGATATTTCATATCTGTTATTCAAACGAAGTTGTTAAGTTCAGATTAGCGCTTGTATTTACACATAGCAAGTAAATATTACGGAAATTATCTAAAATAATATATTACATAACTGTATATCAATTTGTAATATTTAAAAAAAAGTTATATTCATTTTATTAAAGTAAAATATAACATTAAGAAGAGTTAAGATAAAAAACAAAGAAAATAATTAAAAGATGAGTAGAATTACAAAATACAAAATTAATATATAAAGAAGAAGAAAAAAATAATTCTGAATAGTCAAGTATTCATATTTTAAGCATTTAAGTATAAGCTCGTTAAATAAATAATAAAATTTAAAAGGATATTATAAAGAATATTTTAATTATCAAAAACTTCATCAAAAAATGGTTTGAGAAAATTCCTTTCTTTTTCCATATCCTCGAATGCTCTATCTGTTCGAATATATCCAAGTGCTCCATTTTTATAAATATCATCATTGTTTTTTAAATCGCCGTTTTTTCGCGGAATAACATGTACATGAACATGCAATACGGTTTGCCCCGCATTAACACCGTTTTGAAGACTTATCGTACAACTATCTCCAAATCTCTGGAGAGCGATAGTGCATAACCTAACAGTATTAAATAAGTCAGCTGTTTCTTCACTAGTCAGCTCAGTAATTGAAGCTATTTTTCTTATTGGAGAAACTAAAATATGATGTGGTAAAAACGGCCTTAAATTTACAAAAACAAATGATAATTTAGATCTTACAATAATATGTTCATTTGGAATGGTTATATCACCAAAATTCATGGGTAATTTGAAACAGCTTAGATTTTTACAAATAATTGAGCAATACTTATTATTATTTTATTTACTATGCTATAATTTAATAAACAAAGAGATTTTTCATAAAACTTGTTGTATTTCTTTTTTATAGCCTACGGCTAATAACCAGGACTATTGTTTCTTATAAACTTTCCATATATGTTTTTATTTCAACTCTCATGTTGTATAATTGCTTAGTTATACTCGAATTATATAATTTTTGCATCTTCTTCTGTATTGAACATAGAATAAAAAGATATTCAGCTCTTTTAAATAGAGATATTTACATAACACGTTTCGTTATATAATAGAGAATATTATTCAAAACTTGGTTTTTATAATATGCTCAATTAATTTGTTGGATATATCATATTTTTTTATCTGTTCCAATGATTAAAATTTATCTTGTATGATTATACTATTACAGACTAAAATAAAAACGTGTTCATATATTCTGATTTAGTTGAAAGGTTGGTGTTGTGTTATTTGTTTTTTATGGTCTGCGGTTGGCATTTAGTGGCACTCGCTTCTCCAAATCTTTTCACAGCCTCTTCTACTCGATCACAATTATGGTCAAACGTTCGATCATAACCTGTTGCCAGATGATCGATTGATTTTTTGATTTTATCGCAATGCTGGCATTGTAAAGCATTGCCTCTCCAAAAAACGTTTCTATCTTGGATATAGCAATAAATTGCTGCAGCATGAAGATCTATATTCCCTTATTCATACAAGTAGAAGAGTCTTTTAAACTAACAAGCTCATTTGAGCGGGTCCTATATCACTTTTCATGAAATTTTTTCTTATTGATTTCGTCATAAAAGAGCTTATGCTGAGCAATCAAAAGACTCTTGGCAGAAACGTCTGTCAGTGTGTACTTTAAACTGAGGTATTAGTATATTAGAGAGAGGTGAGTCTTATTTTACTCTTCAACTTTCAGGATCGCTGCTCGCCTTGATGAAATATTTTTATATTTTTTCAGCGTGTCTAGTAATTGAAGGAGCCTATTTCACTTTCCATTTCTGCTTGAGGAAGATATAACCTCTCTAAACATGCAGGCTTTAAGTTTACCTTATGTTTTATGAAAACTGGTCTTATTTCATGATCAAGCTTTAAGAAGTTAGCAGGTTCAGGGTATTTTAGTCCAATGTGTTAATTGACAAGAGAAATGGCATGCTTGTTTATTGCTTTAAATAAATTTTTTAAGTTTAGATTAGATTCACACAGCCTATTTACTCTTGCCAGTAGCTCACGTCTTACCTTCTCGAATGATTCTCGCATAATATTGCTACTATGATCCTCTATTATACCTAAGTATTTATATACTCCAGTACCATCAAGAATCGTGGTAGTGTTTTTGCACTGAGAGTTATTTGTGGCCGATTTCTCTCGGTTAATCCCCAGCTTTATGGCCTTGAAGAAAGATTCAGTTTCTTTCACCATATCACCCATTACCGTGCTGTTAGTTGCCAAAAGTTTGAGATCATCAATAAATAATAGGTGATTAGTAGCATGCGAAATTTTTTCCGCATGTATTGACACCTTTGGGTATCTTTCATTAAGCCTTCGGCTCAAAGGATTGATACACAGGACGAAGAGAAGAGGGCTATCACCTTGAAGTATCCCTTTATTCACCCTTTTATTGATTATACTCTCTGGTCCAGCTCTTACATCTAAGCTCCACTTAGATGTTATCTCTTTAACAAAGCAAGGTATCCATTTAGGAAAACCCAATTTGGATATACACTCTACTAAGTACTTGTGGTCGATAAAATCAAAAGCTTTCTTCACGTCGATCCACGTTGACTTCAACAAGTGTCTGTGCTCTTTGTTTAATGATAAATTGAGCATGGCCTGTTCTTTTGCACCTTGGACTCTCCTTACAGTGCCCAACTGGTTATCGGCCAGCAAACCTCGACGCTCAACCTCATGCTGCATAAATTGAGTTACACATTCGGTTGTGAGCTTGTAAAGGTCATACATACATGTTATAGGCCTATGGTCTGAGATATTACACGGGATGTCTTCAGGTGTAAGATATTTTACACCTTGACAAAACCAGTCGGCTTGCGCCCTTCCCTCTAGGCATATATTCTTTATTATATTATAAAAGTGCTTATGCATCGAAGATATATGCTTTATGAAGAAATTAAAGATACCATTGATGTCAGCTGCCTTTCATTCAAACAGGCACTTTATGATTTCTTCAAATTCTTTAAGAGTGGAGAATGTAGTTAATTCGGTGGAGTCCGGGAGATGTTCTACTAGATACTCATCGTATCCATTACTTATCTCATTTGTGGTTTCCCACATCTTAGACCAATACTCCCTTATCTCATTGATATCCACCTGGTGCTCTGGTCCATCTACACCAGACAGTATCCGGTAGAATTTACTCCTATACAATTCGAAGCATTGATTTTCGCGTCTACTCTCTTTGTGTTTAGTATGTATTTTAAGCTACTTCTTGTTATACGAGCCGATTATTTTAATATAAAACCATTTTATTATATTATGCGGGTTAACTAGGGTAAGGTTTAACATTCTCATGATTTGTTTGGCTGTCTTGCTTTTAGTGCTGGACAGCTTGCTTCTATTCTTTGCTTTTTTTAATAACTAAATTAAGTTATTGAAAGCATAGGCTTAAGTGAGGCTTCCTGGTAGCACCATTGCGCTGTTTTGAGAATACTAGCCACTTCGCACATGGGTTTGGAAGGGTTGGCAACCATGTATTCTCCTGCGATTTAGTTCAGGGGAATAATTAGATCTTTACTGACCTTTATTTCTGGCACCTTCCGTGTCATTTAGAATCCAGTTATGCTTGCGTTCATTTTCATTTGGTTATGGAATAAAGTTTGCAATTCCTGACGTACACTTGCAGCTTTAATTGTAGAAGTAGGTGATTAAGAATTTAATAATTTGATCTTTTTTTGATTTGTGGATAATCACTTTTTAGAGGGTCTCTTTTAGTTGTATGAGCCCGTCTTTTAAACTCCTCCTCACTAACCTCACCGGAGAATTTTCACAGAAGAAATCACGAGCCTTCTTCCACCCACCATGAGGCATTCTACTCAACCGAGTTCGTACTGCTTCTGAGAGGTCTCTAAACCACTTTTTGAGTGCAGAATCTACACTATCGAAAATAGATCGTAAAACGATCTTGCGAAAAGATGGTTGGACTTGATTAAGGGAAATTGTTTCGCTGACTGCTATCGCAGGCTCAGACCCTTCCGCTACGAGCTTTGTTTTATAGAGCTTTCGTTTTTCTTTACAGAGCCTAATTTCTTTATATATTCTTCCATTAAATATATATTTTATTTAATCTTTTGATATTTCATTTTTTTCGGTATCTTTTAATACTTTGTCCACGCTATACAGCTGTAGTTTTTATATATTCTCTTTGTATCAAAAATATATTATATTTATTCGTATAATATTCATGTTTTATTCTTACTTCTTCTCTGATTTTCATACTATTATCATTATTGTATTACTTATATAACAAAAAACTTAGCGCCACACATCTGTCTCCTTCTTTATCAATAAGCTTAAGGTTATCCAGATTAAATATTGATTTTTATTTATAATGATTACGCTATATATTATTTCATATCTATAGGCTTAATATGAATTATTATTATAGATTTATAAAAAAACTAGTTTATCATGTTCATACTTTTTATAAAGAAATGCAAACTGATTTTTTATATAGACATTTATTATGAAATTATTTAACATAACAATAATTATACATTATACCAAGTTCTTTGAAAACTATTAATATATTATTCTTGTTTTTGAAAGTAATGAAAAATATCCAAAAATAACAGTTTATGCAAATGAAATTTTACATGCAAAAAATTGCTTTTGTTTATAGGCGATCTTATGCTTTTTGCAACTGATGATGTCGTGATGGATGCTATAGTTAAGAAACGGAGCAATTTCTCAATTTTATTGAGCTAGAAATAAATTGTGATAAGTCAGAAACCAATGAACCCCTATGCTAAAAAATGCAAGCTTTCTCAATTATGCTGGCATAAATAAATATTTAAGTATTATCAAAAATAAAGATGGCGACATTATGAGAGAATATTCGATAAAATGAAACTTGAGTTGTTGGAAAGAGTAGATAAGCTATGCACATTTAAAATCAACACAAAAATGTATTCTTAGCAATAACTGAGCATGCTATTTTTTGTAAATTACTATATAATTTACAACATCTTGACCCTGCTGAATTTGCTACGTTTTATCGCGATATCCATATAGTGCTTGTTAAAAATAAGGTATGCTTTAAATCTGCTGCCTCGAAAGGCTATATTTGCCTCGTTCGGAAATGGGAAAAGGTCTAAATAATGTTGAAATGAAGAGTATGTGCATGATCCTCTAACTTAAGAAACGCTAAACAAGTACAAAAACATATCGCAAAATTATCAGTGATTATTAAAATCGAGGAAATAAATAAAACACACTTATCTTTAATCGATCATTACCTTAAAGCAAAAGATTTTTATAATGACATTTCTTGAAAAGCTTCATTGTAACACAAAGGATATACTATACAACAACATAAACAAAAAAAAAGACAAACTATGAAAAGTTGTATAGAACCCGATTTAACGAACTGGTTAGTGCTAAAAATTTATCTATTTAGATGACATACATTAATATCGAACACTTGCTGAAGATATATGTTATTACATTTGATATAGGAATGTTTTATGGCGAGAAAATCTTTATTATGCAAGCATTGCGATAAACCTTAAAAACTGTAGATCACTTGGCAACTAATGTGAGAAAATGCTTGGATAGAATTATACCAAAAGGCACAATGAGATATAAGGTGCATTTATTGTTTATTACTTAATAAATATGGCTTTCAGAAATTCGAGAAAATACGTTTTCATTCGGTTCAGAAAATAGTATAGAATGAAAAGTTGAAATACGTGTCAACACAAAAATAAAAAGCGATATCCTAATATATCATAATCAACCGGACATATTTGTTTGCGATAAAACAATGAATGAAATCATTTTGATTATGGTTGGTATAACAAGCCTAGATAACCTTTTAATTGTTGTAACAGATAAAAAGAATAAATATAACTTCCTAGCAAGCGATTGTGTGCTATATAAGTCAAAATTTTAAATAATACGTATGTCATAACTTGAGACAGTATAGTGACTAAATATCACAGAAGCTATTTAAAAAGTTAAATAAACACCCACAATTAAAGCATACATTTTATCTATCGTATTAAGAAGATTATTTGAAACTGATATCATCGGAGTTCAGGATGAGCGAATGGATTAGATATAGCAAATAAGATCGGGGAGGAGGTCGAGAGGCTTAAAGATACGAATGATAAGAATCGCCTACCGCAAGTAAGTCTAAAAAAGAAATTCAATGCAATAAAATATAATTATATATTAAAAAAATATAATTTTTACGAAAGATGCTTAACTATGAAACTAATAAACTATTAATGAAAACTATTGTTTAGATGGTGAGATCCTAATATGTGATGTTTCGTTATATTATATTCATTTAATTGTTTCTATACAAATCATTGCATTCAAATTTTATATTTGTTATTATATATCATGTAAAAAATTAAAACATAGTATATTTTAAAATTTATCAATCAACTATTAAATATACATAATCTTCATCACTTTCAGATGCGTTTATAATCTTATTCACTACTTTATCCTCTTCTTTTTGTTTAAAAGATTAATTAATAAACTATCTAAACATATTTGTTCTAAAAGTAAATATTAAATCATATTAAAAACACTAAAGGAACAAAGCAAAAGTGAAAACATTAAAAAAATATTAATTCTGTGATAACTATCAACCTTATAATAAAAATATCAATCCTTTACTAAATATATTCCTATATTATTTTACACAAATTAAAATAAATTTTATTTCTTATTTTCCTGTTGATCCAAATCCACATTCTCCCCTCTTTGTATCATCGAGTTCATCAACAACTTCAATTGGGGTTCCTTCAGCATACACAAAAACCATTTGGGCAATTCGCTCTCCTTGATTATATTGATAGGATACAGATCGATTGTTATATATTTTTAGTATGATCTCTCCTGAACCATAAATATTGTCTCCTTTGACTTCTAATCCGTGTTTAACTGCTAATCCAGAACGACCGAACATCCCTGCATAGAATGGAGCAGGTATAGTAATAAAAAGTCCGGTGTGAATCGTAGCCAAACTGAGCGGCGGAATTATACCCGATTCAATAGTATACAGATCATACCCTGCTGCACCTTCGGATCCACGAGTCGGTATTATAGCATTCTGTTGCAGCTTCTTAATTGTAAAAGATTCGTGTGTCATTAGGGGACAAATATGATAAATTAATAACCGATTTATTAATAATTATAAAAAAAATTTTTATTAAATCAGATATTTAAATTTAATTTTTATATGGAGCGATAACCCGTATTCAAATAAAATCTAAAGGTATTTTATTAAACTAATTT
Organism: Astathelohania contejeani; assembly: GCA_014805555.1. NCBI lineage: Eukaryota > Fungi > Microsporidia > Astathelohaniidae > Astathelohania > Astathelohania contejeani. The sequence goes on along the minus strand of SBIQ01000094.1, from coordinate 12,225 downwards.
ATTTAAAGGGTTAGTGCTATGTTATTCTTTGTCTTTCTTTTCGATGGCCTGCGGTTGGCATCCAGTGGCACTTGCTTCTCCGAATCTTTTCACAGCATCTTCTACTCGATCTCTTATCACCATTTCATCCTCAATGCTTATTTTGTACTTTAGTGTTGTTTCAAGTGTCTTTTTCAATACCGTCAATTGGATGTATGCCTCTATCCCAGAAGTATTATTTAATTTTTTAAGATAATTTTTGTGATACTTGGTTACTACTCTGTTCCATGCCGTAACATAAAATATTATTTTAGTCTTTGCTTTGTATAGCAAGCCTAATTCATTCGTCAAGAGGTCATATTTCCTTTTCTTATATGTTTCAACAATCTGGAGATTATTTTGACTAGTTATACCAACTTCAACTATAATAATTTTATTTTCCCTGTATCATATAATAGATTTATTTATTTTTATTTACTCAAATTATTTTCTATAAATTGTAAAAATTTATCATTAATTACATCAATATCCTTATTATAAATAGACATATATACAGAAATATAACACATCTCCTTCGATGATTTTTAATCTTACTAATATATATATTCGATATACCAAGCATAGTAATATATCTTTCTTATTAATAAAAAGTAAATTTTGTTATAGAAAGTTCTATTTTGATTAGAAGCGTGATAAAACTTAAGATAGATAGTGTCCCCAAACTAATGAATCAAATATAGATATATAATAATTATGGCATACCACCATCTTATTCATAAGTATTATAAATACAATTTTAATACTAAAATAATTCAAAGACCTTAAAATTATATAATAAGAAAGAATAATTGTATAAACTATTATATATCACCAAATAATTTTTATTATTAATTATTTATAATATTTTAGTTTTATTTATTAACTGACAAATGATTCTTTTAATAAGTAATATCCTCAGTAAAACGAAATAATTGTAAAATATTCACATAATCTATTGCATTTAATTAAGAATACATTATCAATTTTTACTTAGTTTTTATTATAATTAGCTTTATTATCAATTTTGATATTATTTTCTCAATTATATTTATTGGATTTTTAAAAATATTTTTTTTTTCTTATACATTTTTCTTTTCTTTTTATGCAATATCAGAGTATCACATAATTGTATTACTAAAATTTGATATATTCATTTAATAGATGTTATTATATTATGTTACATATTTAATAGATACATATTCATTTCATTGAATATAATTTATATATGCACCCACTGATTATCATACCAATTAACTATTTATTTTAATTTACCAGCTTATATCTATTTGTTGTATTTATACATCCTTTTAACTCTTTTAGTGCATAAATTGAATATATACTGGAAAAGCATATAAAGTGTAACCTAAATAAGAATAAAATAAGAATATTAATCTTATTTAAAGAAGGTAAGTGTCAATCAATATTCCTTGTTTTATTTAATAAAAAATATCATAATAAATTAAGATTTTTACAATAGGTATCAAGTAAAACTAGTATATCTCTTAAATAAAATATTATTTGCCTAAGGTATGACCTGATGATAACATTTATTAGCATAAACAACATAGTTTATTTGTTTAATTTAATTTATGCCCAATTATGATACACACAGGACTAGTCACACAGCTAAAGGGAATATCTAACGCCATATTTTTTCAAAATATATTAACAGAACCATTTATATTCCCATGGAAAATGGCAATTACATACTTAATACTTATGAATATGCTTTTTATTATATTTATAATCAAGGATCTTGATATAATACTCTTCAAAATAGCTTTTTTAGGCCTAAATATAACATCCATAGCATATATACTATTCCCTATTGTCATATTGATGAGGTATACAGCTATATCTAGAAGATATGGCCATGATCATCTATGCTTCCTTATGCTATGTGGATATGTTTATATTCCTATATTAACTTATATATTTTGTTATTATTATAGATGGTTTTATTTTTTTCTTTATGCACACACACTTTGTTATATTTACTATATAAATGTTAATATTAAAATCCAACCTGGAAAATATTTGTTTCTTTTATTCCCTTTGGTATTGATTTATCACTTAGGAACATGTTTTTTTAATAAAATTATGATATTAATATAACAAATAGAATCAAGAAGTATAATATGATATATTTAGGATATAAAGTAACAAATTTAACTAAAAGACTAAAATTTTATTCTTTTTTATTTAATGGTTAGTGTTATGTTATTGTTTGTCTTCTTTTCGATGGCCTGCGGTTGGCATATAGTGGTACTTGCTTCTCCAAATCTTTTCACAGCATCTTCTACTCGATCTCTTACGTCTTGTCTTCCTCAATGCTTCTTCTGTACTCAAGTAATATGGTTTCGAGCTTTTTCTTCAGTACCGTCGATTGGATGACTAAAAAACTAATATAAATATATTTATTATGTTTTTACTTCCTAATCACACTCTGTCTACAAATAGGACATCCATTTTTCCCACTCTTATCAACCCATGTAAAAATACATTTATTATGAAATTTATTCAAACATGTTCCACACTCATACTCGGGGAATGTCTTATCACTGGCTTCTACTACAAAATAACATATCATACACTCCTTTACTCCTGCATAAATTTTGTCGATATTCATCTTCCATAAACCTATGAGTTCTGAATATCGGCATGTACGCCTTGCTAACTCATTCATTTGCATAATAAATTTAGTCTCTTTCTTTCCTATAAAGGATATTTTTTTTAGTTGTTTGCATATTTCTATACGGGCTTCAAAAATTGATTCGGCCACAGAATATTCCATTTTTAACTCATACGTGTTAGAAAGTGTGAGTAATTTGATCTTAACACCATCCACTTTAATATTTGCTTCATGTTTTATATATTTATAAAATTCAATATCCCTATTTAAAATATATTTTCTATTTATGCTTACATAATAGGGAATATTTATTTTTATACCGTCGTCTCTTTTTGTTTCTCCTCTAATAAGAGAAGGAAAATTATAGTAAAACATCTCCTCTAATATCTCTATCCCCTTTATTACACCCCAATTTGTACTTTTAATCATTTTCTCAACAAAGAAAATTAAATTTATATTCCTAATAAACCACAAAGACTTACAAAGTAAATACCAATAAAATAGAGAATCAGATGTAAAATCAAAATAATATGTCATTAAATCCCATATTTCTTCTTCCTTAATATCGTCATTGTCAGCTGTTCCTTTGGCTAATGTATAGCAATTAATCATATTATTCGCAAGTTCTTTTCCTAGTAAAGAAAGAAAAGTATCATACATTTCAATTCTTAGATTCCCAGTATTTCTATCCCATGCCAGCCTATCAGATTTAATACATTCCAATAATTTTGTAGTTATACCCTCTGCTTGATAAATATCTTCTAATAGCATCAAAGCATTAATTAATGCTTTATTACTAAGATAGCTTAAATCTAAATCTATTAAATTATTATAAACTAACTTATATTCTAAAAGAGCATTAATAAGTCTTATATAATTATCACCATCTTTAAATGATTTCTGATTTATATAATCTATAATTTGTTTATTTCCTTCTTTTATTCCTAAATAGAATTTTATATTATCCGTAGCATTATCAACACAGTTTATATCCACTTTACAATCCAGGTCTACATTGCTACTATATAGTATCTTACCAACTTCATCTTTATAAAATTTATAAAGTTCTTTTAAGCAATAATAATCTTCTTCATTGAAAGTATAAATTTCAATTTTATCATAAAATTCATCATGTAAATAATGATATTCCTGATTAAACGATGTTGTATTTTTTATTTTTATGTTTTTTAAAAATCCATTAATATCTATAGTAATACCATTTTTTAATAAATATTCGATCATGCCAGATTGTGATATGCAAGCCCTAATATACTTGCATCCAAGCATGAATGATTTCTCAATTATCAACTTTTTTTTCTTTTTAAAAAAATGAGAAACCAAACAAAACTTTAAATCATCAGAATATTCACTTTTAATAGATAATAACTCACAGGGGAGTGATTCTATACACACGCTGGCTTCTTCTATAGATAAAAAAGGAAGCACCAATATTATACTTTCATAATCATCAAGCACTATTGTATCTATCTCATTTACTAATTCAGGATATTTTCTTATTATTTCTTTTTGTATTTCTTTTGTTGTTTCTTTTATCATGCTTTTAAAATATGCGAAGTCAAATACATCAACAGATTCCTTTATCACATCTTCGATAGTTTGTTTATCGAATTCATTATGGTTTAACTTGATTTTTAATAAAGCTGCCCTTTTGATCTTATCTTTATCAGTTAAACCAGTCAATAATACCTGAATAGCGTTTTTATCAGTAACATCTTTACTTATACAATTATTCATATTCTCAAAAATACATTTCTTGTTTATATACTCCATATTCAGCTCTCCAATGAATTTTATAATATTACAAACACTACCCCTATTAATATATTCCACTATATAATCTTCTTTTTTCTTTACTCTTTTTATCACATATTCTAATAATACTGAATCATTTACTTTAATATCATCTAATGGTACATTTATATTTTTTAATATATTCAAGAGTATTTCTGATTCTATATATATCGAATCCTTTACCAACTCCTCTATCGGAATCACCTCGTAAATCTCAAATAATACTTTCCATTTGTTGGTATGATTAAGTTGTCTTATTAGTGTGTCTTTATATTTAAGCAGATCATGTTTATCTTTTAGATTTTGAAGGATACGAAATGCCAATTTAAACTGCTTAGAATGTCTGAGATTTAAGCATGGAAGAATGTTAATAAAATAAGGAAAAATATCTTGTTTACAAAGCAGCATAATCTGAAGTGCTGTTATAGGTGACTCCTTTGCATTAATACGAGATAATAAGGAAGGAGAAACATATCTAGGCACGATCTGTATGATATTACGAAATATATCATCCTTTCTGTGTTCAGCCATATTAAGAAGCCATTCTTCGAGAGCACTAATGTATAAATCAGGACTCCTTTTTATAAGTGATAAAAAGAGTTTATTAGCAGAAGAACGAATTTCCATATCAGGTGAGTGGAAAAGTGGACTTAATGCATTGCATAAAAGATCTGAATGAGCGTCGAGTATTGAACCATCTATTGTGTTTAGTTGAGAGAGTGCATTAAGTTGAGTTTGTGGAGTGGGCTTGGATAATTTAGATAACAAGTCATAAAGTTTTGGATCAAAGGTTGACGAGTCAACAAATGGATTCATTTGGGGTTATAAAAATTGTTTAGGAATATTTAACCAATCAAAGATGTCATTATAAGCTATAATAATAACTTTAAAGGAGGGATGAATTTTATATAATGATTTTATTTTTTGTAATGTTTTAGTAAATGAATTAGGTATATTGTGTAAAGCAAAAACCAAAATAATCCCTTGTGTTATAACATATGATGAAAGGATGTCATAGCATCACAGAAATTATCCTAAAGAATCAAATATAAATTTTAGGATGAAGGAATACATCTAATCGACGATACTGAAGAAGACATCGATACCATATCACTTAAGTACTGAAGAAGTATTGAGGATGATATGGACATGAGAGATCGAGTAAAAGAGGCCGTAGAAAATTTTAAGAAGCAAGTCTCGCTGGATGCTAATTGTAGGCCATAGAAAAGAAGGATCAAGGAACAATACAGTACTGTCGATTCCTTAATTAAATATAAATTAATGTTACTTTTAATATCGTTCAAAATGACCTTAAACTAAGGCAATAGTAGCCCTGGGCATGAGAATTACCAAACAAGTATACACTTGGAGTTTGAGTAGTGAATGTCTATCTGTATATTTTGTGTATAATCCATTTCCTTCATTTTTTCTCATAAAAGGGGATTTTTAAAAATAAAACCATTGAGTTTTATATTTTCATTATAGACACGCTACTAATTGGAAATTTACCAAAATATGGTGAAATCTATCTACAGTAAAAAAGCACGTATGTAGATAGCAATGAAGCGATACCAGTATAAAAGCTGATCGTACTTAAATAACGCTGAAACATCACGTAGATAGTTCGCGTATAATTAGAATTTCTACAATAGAGGACACCGTTAGCTATAAGGCTCTAAATGGGTATTAACATTGAAGAATGAAAATGCTCATTTGATGCCAAAAATATCGGGTGCATATACTTTTCCTCATATACAAGACTGATCCGTTTCAATAGACGATATGAGCTTTGATTAACAGCGGTATGAATATTGAAAGAAAATAATCATATTAATTGAGAATCTATTGTACTGTATTAAGACCTTACAGATTAAATAAAGTAGAGAAAAGGGATCTAGAGTATATCTATCCACAGAATCATTGAATTTTTATAAGACTTATTAAAACAAAAAAAAACTTATATGCTTATATCCAATCAACTGTCGTAAATAAGACGCATAAGACAATTGTTTTATAATATAAAAGAAGTATTAAGTATGAGATGAATTATAATGGCAGAATTAAAAGGTAAAAAAAAGTTAGGAAATGCAAGAGATAGATGTTTATTAAAGATGAATATAAAAAATTAAAACAAAATAAAAGTAATAAGCTAATTTTATTAATAAGTCTTATCACTGTTCCCAGTACAAATTATAAAGAGATGCTTTTAATCAAATACGCTTTATTATACCTTTGTGAAATATTTTTGAAGAAAATTTAGAATTCAATCGAAATTACTAAAAATGAAAGAGTATGGATATAATGATACGTTTTAAATAAATATGCGCTATTATATCTAACCTAGCGAAATATAATAGTAAGAAATAAAAATTATGGTTACAACAAATATTTTATAACATTTTTAGTTGTTGATCATATATTATTGTATTCTCTTTTTATTACATCCCTTTATGATTTTATTTTCAATATAAAGGATTGGCTTAAAATGAATTCTTTTTCTAAAAATAATACTATTAGCCCTATAATGATACTCGCTGGTACTTTAATGGGAATAGAAGGTTCTAATCTTATTATAAATTCAGATGGTAAAATATATAATCTTATAATATCCAGTAATATTCCTCGTGCTAAGATGGGTGATTTGATAATCATTAATAACATTTCTCAGTTAGATAGCTCTACAATTAGATTAGACCCGCCCATGCGTGTCGAGATAATACAACCCTCAGATTATAAAGCACTATTTGATAATTCTTTATTTTTGGATTCAGTAGTTCCTATAGCTATGATGCGTCCGCAGGTATATCACCATGTCTATGGAGTCATAGTAGACTGGTTGGATCCAATAAAATCACGTGGTACGGATTTTGTTACTACTATTGATATAATTGACCCGTCTACACCTAATTCCCTCACGGTCAAAATGTTTACACGACGCCTGGATTTCAATCGCCAATATTCTATTGGCGATATCGTTAACATTAAAAAAATTAAACTGATCAGCAGGCGAATATCAATAACCGACCATAACAATGAGGTAGAAATACTATCACGTGAGGGAGAAGAAATAAGTACCAATCTCCCCATGGCGATACAAAAATATATTTACTTACTCCGTAAATATTATCTTGACAATAAATACAAATATATTCGGATTAAACAGATTTCTGAGCTTGAAGGAAAGGAATACTGCGATGTATGTGGAATGATTATAGGCAAGCAGATAGAGACGAATAATTTAGTAATATTAAAACTAGTTGATTATACTATAAATGATAAGATAAAAGTGGATAACAATTTTAATGAATATCCAAATAACATGGTTCTTATCATAAAATTGTGGGGAAAACATGTTAAACTGGGTCTTGAGTGTAATATAAATGAATATTATAGAATCAAAAATATACGATTAGATGAATTAAATGCTACAATGATAGGATATATTTCTGATTCGCAGAGTGCCCGTGTTATGAAACTTAATGAAAACCATCCAACTGTTAAAAAAATTAAAGCTTTAAAGATTAAATTTGAAAATAAAAATATGTCTACAAATAACATTGCACACTTTAATACACCAGAACATTTTAAAAACTTAGAATTGGTTGAAGTAAAAGATATTAGGGAAGATAATAGATTTAGAAAAGTTAGAATGCGTATAGCAATAAAAATGCACACACCTTTCCAAGGCATGATTTATTACAAATGCACAGACTGCCAAAAGATATACAGAACCAATTACTTAAAAGAAGATTGTAACTTAAAAGAAGAAAAAATATTAAAATTACTAGTCTATGATAAGACAGGAGAATGCATATTAATTTGCAAAAACCAATTGGTAGATTTAATACTTGGAAATAGAAAATATATAAGGCATACTTTTATGGAAGTAGCTGTCTTAATAAAAGAAAAATTATATTTAATTGATATAAATGTAAACTAAATTTATATAATAAATATTAATATATGATTTATACTCTTTTCTTTCGTTTATATATCTTTTTGAGTCTTCGTTTTACCTTTTTCTTTACTTTCATTGTGCGTTGTTCCCGTCTTTTTTCTTTATATTCTTTTCTTCTCTCTTTTATTTCCAGTTTTTTTATTTTCTTTGAAATCTCATCATTTCTACTATCATTATTATTACTATTGCTATCCTCGTTGCTGTCATTATTATTACTATCTTCATTACTGTCTTTATTGCTACTATCACTATCATTATTACTGCTATTGCTTTCTTCACTTTTCGATTCCTTTGTAAAATATTTATAATCTTCTTTGTTTCTTACATCGCACACACTTTCAGGAATATAAACATTATTGGTAATTTCAATCCCATCTAGGCAAGAAGGTATTTTAAGTCCTGTTATATTTTCAAATAAAATATTATTTTCTATTATATTCGCTTTTAGCCTCATGAAAAAATTGTTTATATTTTTTATATCGTTGATAAGAAACTCATTAGCATAATCATGAGTTGTTTCTACACTCTGTCCCACATCTATAACAACCACCTTATCTTGATATAATAGTAAATTGTATTCTGATAAATCTGCATGCACTAAGCTAGCTTTATTATACATCCTACGAATAATATCAATACATTGGTCATATATCGCTTGTATGTTATCACTGGTATATTTTATGTCCTTCAAACGTGGTGCTATCTCTTCTTTTGTTCCTATAAGGCTCATGATAAGCACATTTCTTTTGAGATAAATGGGTTCTGGTACTGGTATCCCAGCTTTCATCAAGCGCTTTAAATTGCGTACTTCCTTCTCTGCCCATAACTTAATTAATTTTCTTGGATTAGAGCAGCAATATGTTTCATATCTTTTCTCACTCCGTATATATTTTTCTCGATCCTTGAATGTCATCCGTGATGTTTTAAATATTTTAATGGCTGCTGGAACTATCCCTTCATCTCCACCCGGAACAAGCCTACACTCAGCTCTCTTAGATATATCTCCAATGTAAATGCAGGACTCTTTTCCTGTGCTAATACATCCTTCAAGATTAGTAAGTAGATTTCGTCTTTCAAGACTTTTTAAAATATTTAATGTCTTCTTGTCTATGACAGAAGATACAGTTGCATTGTCAGATTTGTCTTTACGTTTCTTTGGAGTTTTATGGGTTTCCATTTAACGGTTAATTTAAAAATTTTATTTAAAGTGTTATAACACAACTAATATCTCGTTTAAAATAATTTAAAAAATAAATTGCTTTATTTAACAAGAATTTAACGATTTAAGATTCTTTGAATGCATTTTGGAGACCCTTTTTATATATAGAATAATTTTTGAGTTTTTGACTTAGTGCAGCAATTGTCATATTGAAGCAATCTTTATCTTTTAGGTTCTCATATCGCTGTAAGCCGAAACTCATACAATCTATCTGAGCCGGATCGGCCTTGCAAGCAAAGCAAGGTATCTTAGCTCAGTAGTTTTTGCAGGGCACTTTTATCATCCTAATGTCACTCGTAAGTATTAGCATAAAACCGTGCTGCTAACATCCCCAATCCCAATGCCGCAGACATTTTGATATAAGCGAAATGGATGCTTGTTGCCTTGGTATAACTTAGGGCGGTCTGTTTTACGGTTTCATATTTATTATTTCTTTAGATACCCCTCCTTTGCTTCAGATAGAGCTCAGAATATTTTTGTAAGTTGTAAATTTGGAGATGGGCCCATCAACCAATTGCCATGTATGTGTAAAACTTAATTGCTTTTTAACTAACATCAAAAATTCTCAGCTCTGAGAAAGAATCAAAAATATTGGTATGTTAACCATCAACAAAACACACACACATGAATCTATGGTTTTTGACTAAAATTTCGAGTTTGCAGTTGTCCAGCAGCTTCTTGCACTCATCACTACTAGTAAGTTTTAGTCTGACGTTGTTAATAACGAGAAATAATTTAAAATATAATCAATCTCATATAATCAAAAGATACTTGATGCAAAGAAAAAGCTAATATACTTAACAATACTAAGGTATACAAACATTTAAGTATTATTGAGAACCATAATAGCATTTTATGCAAGAATCGTTGAAGAAGGTTGGATATGAGTTCCTGGCAAATGTAAATCTAATTTCTATTTTATAAATCCATTGAAAGCAATAAACTAACATGCCATTTTTCTTGTCAATTATCGCATTGGAATACAACACCAGGAACCTGCTGACTTTTCAACGCGTAATTATGACATACGCCAAGTTCTTAATAAACAAAAGTAAACCGAAAGCTTGTATCTAAAAATGATATATCTTTCTCGAACAGATATGGGAAAAAGTCTTGACACCATGAAGATAAAAAGTAAGTTGATGCTTTTTCGTATATTGGACACACTAAAAAAGTACGAATTATTTCTTCATACGAGCAGCGAAGCCAAAAGTTGAAGAGCAAAATAAGATTCTCTTTGTATGATAGATCACTATCTTAACGTAAAGTATTCTCTAATAGATGTTTCTGCTATGAATTATCAATGCTTAGCATAAATTCCTGTATGATTTAATTAATTAAAAAAGCTACCATGAAAAGTTATATAGGGCCAGTTCAAACGATTTTTCTACTTTGATGAAACACAGGAATTTTAATACCCATGTCAAAGTAATTTATTTCTATTTTAAAATAAAAATTTTTATTGAAAGGATGATGCTTTGCGATATCAGCATTAAGATAAAGTTAAAAAATCGATTGACCATTTTGCAAGATTTGTAATCAAATGCTTGGCCATGACTATACGCTAAAGCATAACGTGGTGTCTAAGTGTTTTTAATTCCCGTCAACGAAAAATACGGTTTTAAAAAATCGAAAAATTAGCAATTTCACACAGTCCAGGATGTTATGGAAAACGAAAAAGTTAAAATTGCTTTATGACAATTATGAATACAGAATTTTAGTAAAAACCGATAGACACAATATATTTATTTATTATAGAAGGAGAATGAAATAATTTTGGTTGAATGGGTATAAAAAGTAAAAAATTCTAGTTTATTGAAACGGATAAAAAGATGAATTATGATATTTGGGAAATGAATAAGACATATTATCCAATTAAAAACTAAAATAATCCTTTATGTTATGACATGCGATGAAATGGTGTCAAAGTATCGCAGAAAATATTTCAAAGAATTAAATATAAACCTCAAGATAGAAGAATACATCTAATCGAGGATACTAAAGAAGAGACTTAGTACCATATCACTTGAGATCAGAAGAAGCTTTGAGGATGATCTGAACATGAGAGATCGAGTAGAAGGCGCAGCGAAAAGATTTGGAGAAGCTAGTACTATTGGATACCAATTGTAGTCCATATAAAAAAAAGTCAAGGTATAACACAATTTTTATTACCCCGTTTAATTTAATCTCATATAATTAACATATAACAACTTAAATAATAATGTTTCCTTTATTTAAACGAAATCCTTCACGATTTATGATTGCTTGGCTATACTCTAGAGGCTCTTTTTATATATGGAATAATTTGTGAGGTTCTTGACCCAGTGCAGCAACTGTCTCAATTGAGACAATCTTTTCCCCTTAGGTACTCATACCGCTGTTAGTTGAAACCCATACCATCTATCGGAGCCAGATCGAACTTGCAAGCAAGGCAGGGTACCTGTAGACCGGTACTTTTGGCATCAAATCAGGGCACTTTTATCATCCTAGTGTCACTCGTAAGCGTCCATATGGAGCCGTGCAGCTGACTTACCCGGAGTCCCCCTACTGCAGACATTCCAATATAAGCGGAACGTCTGCGTGTTG
>SBIQ01000093.1:14154-29837 GCA_014805555.1 Astathelohania contejeani | reverse complement strand
GTTTAAATAAAGCGAATTCTTTTATTTTGATATCTAAAATTACTTGAGTACTGAAGAAGCATTGAGGATGACATAGACGTAAGAGATCGTATATGAGATGTAGTGAAAAGATTTAGAGAAGCAGGTGCCACTGGATGCCAACCACAGGTTAAAGAAAAGAAAGATAAAAAATAACACAACATCAACCCTGTAAATAAAAATATCATTATTTTGATATGATATATTCCTATGACTTATTAGTGATGCATTACCATATCTGATTGCTTTATATTTCGTTTTTAAAACTCAATTCTGGTAAACCACTCATCGTTTAATACAATTTATAGTTCAAGTAATTATTTAATCTTTTTATTTAACTATCGAATTCAATTTACATATGACTATATCTAATTGTCTATATTTATAATGTCAATTCATTATATCCGTATTAAAAAAATATCTTATCTTTTCAATAATATAAATTTTCATATTATATTTACATTAAATGAATAAGCTATTATAGTAAAAATATTTACCATCTAATGCATACTTATTTTGAGTTTTTTATTCATATTTGAAGTGCAGTTTTTGCCTTAGCAATTTCTTGTTTATACCATTTTTTTTCGAATATGAATATTGCCATTTGCTAAAGTTTAATAGTCTCATAAGCAAACTAAAGTGCATATAATTATAGATTTATTTTAATATGCAATCTATCGTGAATCTTATTTTGACTATCGTAGCTAACCATCTTATAATATAAAATATTTATATATTCCTTTTTTTAAGTATGAATAATGTTACTTTTTTTAATTATAATCACTTTATACTACTCTTTCTTTAAATATTTTAACCAATAAGTGTTTATAAATAGTAAAAACTAAAATCACTTTTAAAATTCACACTTAAGAAAAGGAATACACCAATCTATATACAATTATTGATTCTAAACATATACACCCATATGGTAAATACTTAATTACTAAGTTCACGTTTTAATTTTGCTTCATTTCAATTATAATATATTATAAACACTAAAATCTCAACTGTATTATTTCATAAATCTATGATATATTTATATATTATCCCTAATAACACGAAATCAAAATTAGATATATTTTACTAGCCCATGTTGGCAACCACTAATAAAAATGAACGAAAAAATATTTTACAAGAGGTATTTTACTATTATGATTCAAGTATAGCATTTCTTAAAAAATGTATTAGACCGAGTAGGAAAGAATATGTGCGGTTATTAAGGGCACATGCAGGTGGACTTCTTTTTTTTAGTGTACTTGGATATACTATCAAGTTGATACATATTCCAATTAATAATATTATAATGAATGCTAATTAATAGTATATGTTGATAAATAAAAATTTATTCAATAAAAGAAATATTTAAACATATAAATTCTTAGTAATTTACCATCTTATTATTATTTTTATTATGATTTCCAAATATACACCAATATCTGAATATACCAATATTATTATATACAAGGATATATTTTTAATAAGCTTAATATCATTAATAGATTTATTCGAATTTATATTAAAGAAATTTGATTTAAAGAGCCTTTGGTTTTAGGTATTCAGAATATAACATTCTAAATCATATTCAGAACTTCACAGGAAGTGTATTTAAATATTAATTATATAAAAATGATTGATATACAATCAAATGTAATCCAGAATTATAGAATCGATAAGAAAGGCAATCAAATGGCATATGTAATTATCGATACTAAAATAATAAATTGTATAACTTGAAAAACATTTTATTTGGCATTGATCTGGGTTACATATATGATATAAATAATATTTTCTTAATTAGGAACAGATTCATAAAAGAGCATCAGCAATTTTATAATTAATGAATTCTTTAGTACACCTTGGAAAGAATAAAGAGTTTAAATCATAATTTTATTGAATTAAAATATAATTTTTATATTAAAATAAGATGTATCGATATAAAAAATTTTTAAATGAGTTTTCATGTTCTACCCACCCTGAGCCAAAGCCGAGAAAGATGTGGCCGTGCTGAAACGCAAGATCAGCTTATTTATAAGAGAAAGAAGTGATTTGATGTTAGGAAATTCTATATAGGGGAAATTATCATAATATACCATGGAAGGTAATTAATCTCAAATAAATGAGTTCGAATAAAAAAAGATATTAAAATGAAATTATCTATTACGACCTTAAACACGACGAGAATATACTAGTAATTAGGGGTGTCAGAAGCTGCTAGACAAGTTCAAGCTTGGTATTCGAGTACAAGTCTATCCATGTGTGTGCGTTTTGTAGATGGACAACTTACCGATTTTCTTCATTCCTCTTCAGAGGTGGGAGTTTTAGAGGTTAGTTAAAAAGCCATCAAGTTTCACAAACTTATTGACTAAATACATATTGCCAAATTGACAACTCACGAAAATATCCTGAGCACTATCTAAAGCAAAGGAGGTGCATCTGGAAAATAACGAATATAAAAACAGACCCCGCGCCTAGATTAAATCAAAGCAACACTCAGACGTTTCGCTTATATTAGAATTTCTGCAATGGGGTGATTCCGGGTTAGTCAGCTACACGGCTCCCTATTGATATTAACACTAGGATGATAAAAGTGCCCTGGTTTCATGGCAAAAGTATCGGTATACAGGTATCCCATCTTGCTTGCAAGGTCGATCCGGCTCTGATAGACGGTATTAAGCATTGTCTAACAGCGGTATGAGTACCTAATGGGAAAAGATTGTTTCAGTTGAGACAGTCGCTGCACTGGGCTAAGTATTTTATTTTATATATAAAAAAATCTCTAAAATACAGCAAAGGAATCATAAATCGTAAAAGATTTCATTTAAATGAAACATGAAATAATTTATTAGACATAAAAAAAGTGAACTATCAAATATCTTTCTTATTTTTTTAACTCTTTCTAAAAAATTTTTATTATTCTAATTTCCACAATTTCTATACTTCAAAAAAATAATTAAAAAAATCATACCAAGCCCAACCGATTTATAAGACACTTTCTGTATAAACCCATCCACCAATTCACCTACCACCTCCATCATAATTTTACTCATCTCTATGCTATTTTCGTTCCTATTCATCATGCATTCCCATTCCATGCACTGCTTTCTAAGTGCGGGTGGCCGAGTAGATGGGTCACACCTATTTTCCATATATTTTCGTCTGCTTTCTTCTATAATTCCTCTGAGTACTTGTTTACTATTATCAATTTTATATTTTATATCATTTTTTAACATTAGGACCAAACTAATTAAAATATAAGAAAGTAGAAATATTACTATGAAATTTAGAAGAAGGTGTAAATATCGTATCATAATTAGAGGGAAATCTATAAAAAATGATTGATTTGTTTTTGAAGAGGAAGAAAAAACATTAGAGCTAGATGAGGGTTGAATTATGGTGCCACTTCCGGAGACTGGTTTGATTGCATATGATTTCCTTTTTTTTATTACTGGACTCCGTGATTCCGCTTGTGTACTGATTGCATCTTCCCATTTGAGCTCCAATTCCACATCCATCGGGACTGGTTTCATTTGAGGGATTAAAAAAATTAAAAAATTACGATTTTATTTTTAAAATTACTTCAACGTTAGAATTCTTTAAATATCCAGCTATCATCTCCAAATCCTCAGCATTCGTATCAAAAGTGAATCTCCTTCGATGTATTTTCATGGTATACTTGTTCCATGTGTTTGTTCCTTGTCCACATGGTGACTTCCTTGTTGTAACATTGCATACTTGCGTTTTAAGCCTCTGGACATTTTTCATGGTTGGAACGAACGAATGGGCATATTTGTAAAAGCCTTCGCATATGTTCTCAATGAGTGTACAGTTAGTGCTGGCAAGGCTGATCTCAACTGTCATTTTTGTTAAATCCACAGGGCGCTCTTCTATTTCATATTTTTTTTCTACTACTTCCATTATTTAGGGGGCAAAATTATGCGCATAATTAAATAACCGTATTGCAATACTAGTTTATGCATTGATCATACTTGGCCATTGCATGGTTGTATTTATTGATATAATTATCTGTTATTAGTTAATGGAATTAGTAGTATCTGATTTTCATTATTTTATAATGAATTTGACCATATCCCTAGAATTCAGAAAAAGAATAGGGACAAGGGATATAGTCAAGCAAGTAATAGAAAGACTAATGAGTATGATATATGCTTTTAGAGATTGCAGGCATAGATATATGCTATTAAAACAAATAAACTTCTATTAAATAAAAATTATAATAAATTTAATAAAAAATTTTAATTATAACATCTTTAAATACAAAATGATACACTCTGAATATATTAATCAGAATAAATGTCTATTTTTGATATAACATTTATATCAATGTGTCTTATTGCTTTATTCATTATAATATTGCTACATCATTTCAATGTGAATATAATTATAAATTCTTAATTTACATAATTAACATTGAAATAATTGCAATATTTAAGCTATAATTGATTTTTGTAGTAATACCTCCAATATTTTGACCATTGTATATATCATAAAAACTGGTTGTATTAACATATAGATAATATATTTTATTATTATATTTGTCCTTCTCACTCAGTCCAAAAGGTCATGGAAAATGCAATAGCCAAAATTCAGGTCAATGGATAAGGACTGATATTTTAATAAAAAATAATAGACCAGATATATTTATTTACGATAAGAAGGAGAATAAAATTATATTAGTTTAAATTGGTATAACAGTCAATATAATCTCCAAATTGTTGAAACGGAGAAGAAGAGGAATACGATTCCTTGGCTAATGAATCATGTTTGCTATACAAAGCAAAAATTAAAATAATATTTTATGTTATGGGATAGTGTGGTAACCAAGTACCACAGGAATTATCTAAAAAAATTAAATATAACACCTACGATTGAGGCATGCATCTAACCGACGGTACTGAAGAAAACGCTTCAAACCATATCTCTTGAGTACAGAATAAGCATTGATGATGATATGGACGTAAAAGATCGAATAGAAAATTCGATTCAGAGAAGCAAGTGCCATTGGATGCCAACTGCAGGCCATAGAAAATAAAGACAAAAAATTACACAAGACTAACTTGTTAAATAAAAAGATAATAATGCAAATAAATATCTGTAAATATAGGAATTTGTATAAAAACTAAATAATATTTTTATGCAGAAAAATACATCCAAAACGACGTTAACTAGAACGAAAACTTATTGGTTGTTTAAAGGTGTCAGAAGTTGATAGATAGGTCCAAACTTGAGGTTTTAGTTCAAAACTGTGCTTTGTAGACAATCAATCCATCAATTTTCTCATTCTTCTTCCGAGGTAAGAGTTTTAAAGATTAGTTAAAAAGCCATCAAGTTTCACACATATATGATATTTGGTTAATGTAATGATTACCAAATTGACGCTTTACAAAAATATGCTGATTCATTTATAGCAAAGGAGCGCGTGCGGAGAAATAAAAGAATGTGAAAGCATAAAAACAGACTCGCGTCTAGATATAACCAAGGCAACGCGTAGACATTCTGTTTATATTGGAATGTCTGCAGTAGGGGGACTCTGAGTAGGCTGCACGGCTCCATATGGACGCTTACAAGTGACACTAGGACGATAAAAGTGTCCTGGTTTGATGCCAAAACTACCGGGCTACAAGTACCTTGTCTTGCTTGCGAGGTCAATTCGGTTCTGATAGACGGTATAGGCTTCGATTAACAGTGTTATGAGTACTAAAAATAATTTTTCAATCGAGACAATCGCCATACTGGTTAAGAATTTTCACTACATATATTAAAAAAAATCTTCAGATCATAGTTAAGAAATCATAAATCGTGAAGATCTTGTTAAAATAAAGACGATAATAAATATGATATTTTATGTTGTTATTCTGATGAATTTTAATTTTTTCGTTCAAAAGAGCACCATAATAACAATTTTTTAATTTAGACAAATAATTTACAAAGTGTTATTAAAAAAGTATTTTTTGCTTCTCTAAATTTTTAGTAGAAACAACAAAGTAATTTTATATGTGGCTCTATTTTTTCATTGCAGATCATTTAACAATTCAATAAAAAAGAATGCTAGATTAAGATTATTTATTGAGGCATGATGAAATCATAAGATGCCTGCATTTCAAATTTTGTAGAGTTTGTAATACCACTAAAAATAAACTAATCAGAAATGTAACGTCTATGATTTAAAAGATGTTTGTATTAAATTTGATAATCAATCATAAAGGATATATAATAAAACAGATAACTGAATTTTGTTGAATATCATAAGGAAAGGAATGAAATAACAAGTGTGGAATAGAGAATAATTTAACATAATAAATTACAGACAGTTGAAGTAGAAAATATATCAAAATATATTTTGTTAGGTAAAGTGCTAATTTAAATAATATGAATATAAGATGCATAGTGCTACTGTTATTATCTAAGATAACATAGTAACAAAATTCTACATAAGATATTGTAAGCAATCGGAAATTCCAAACAAATTAGTCGTATTTCTAATCTGTGTTTTTAAATAGAACCTTTAAATATCAATAAAGTTTAGAAAGTATGATATACTTAACAAAGAATGTAAATACAATATAATCAAGACTGTAATAGATTATATATGGAAGAGTAATAACTTAACCAATAAGATTTCGTAAAATTTTAAAAAGTATATAAATAAATGCAAACTATTTTTTTATTAAAAATATTTAATACTAAATATTAAATTTTCTATTACCTGCGGTCGACATCCATTTACACTTACTTCTACAAATTTTCTGTATTTTCTTCTTTATTATTTCAAATGTCAATACTTCCTCTATGCTTCTTTTATACTTGATAAATATGGTTTCTGTTTTTTTTTCAGTACTGTTAATTAATGCCTTTTGTCGCAAGGATTTTGTTTGATATGCAATTTTTGCAATATTTGATTACCAACCTGTCCAATAACATAAGAGATTGATTTGATATTTGCTTCGTAAAAACCCAATAATTTTAAAAAGCCGCTCTCCGTTGTTAGAGTTTGATGATTATTTCGGTACTATTATCCATCTTGATAAAAAAATTTTATTCCTCTTTTAACTACAACTAAATATATAGCCCTATTGTTTTTCACCTAAATGTCAAGTATTATTCTTGTTCGATTCCAATTTCAGCTCTTTTATTCTTTATAACATCTTGGACCAATTCGGAGTGGTATTTTTTTAAATTTTAAATCCGTATTAGAAAAAGTTGAATATATCTTAGATTATGTCTGCGAGTGTAATTATGGCTAAGTATTTTATTACCCAATACAGAATATCGATCGATGCTTTGAGGTTGACACATTTTTACAGACTAATATAATATATTTTATTTGTCGATTAATTTTCATCTTTGATAAATTTGCGCATCCAAGCTTATCCCATGGATAGAACAAGCGAATTTTATAAAATTATTCAATCTACACAAATACCGCAACAAAAACACCAAACATTAGCCAATCCACATTATGAACTAACACACAGATTAGAAAGCTTACAATCATCCATTTCAACTCTTGATAGACGGATCAGACAAGGCGAAGAGTCGTTGTTATTTCAAGATAATATAAATTCCTGTGAAGGATTGATTGATGAGTGCAACAATCTTCTTTCAGTGATGGAGATAGCAGATGAAACCAAAGATGAGAAGAATTCAAATATGGCTTTAAAAGAGATATTCAGGACTAGGCTATTAAAAGCCACTTTAGATCTCTCGAATTGTCTCCAAAAAGAAGAAGAAAAACGGAAAAAGAAAAAAGAAAGAAGAAAGATGTTTTCGATAAGTGACACAGAACATACGTATCATCCTGCTGCAGTACAAGATATGGATGTATTGATGGCAGAAAATGAAATAGAAGTTATACATGAAAAGCAAAGACAGCAAATCAACATGCAAATTAATGAACTTGGTCAACTTGTATCTGACCTTTCCATGCATATTTCATTACAGGGAGAAAGTCTTAAAAGAATTGATGATCTTGTTGAAGGATCCGATAATTATTTAAAACGAAGCGTAGATGAGATTAATAAGACTTGGTCTATGATATCGGATCGAAGAAAAAGAATGATTAAATTTTTCGCATTTTGGATTTTGCTTGCCTTTATATTTTATATTATACGCAGATAACGAATAAAACATATTTCTATTAAACATTTTATAATTTCTAATAAAAAATATTTTATTTTTAAATATTCTTTAAAAATATTCATAGTCCAATAGGTTCTTTATATTTCCTATAAAAAAGAGTGAGACTCGATTTACAATAGCTGTAAACTAAAGTAAGCAAATTAAGTGATAAGCATTGAGTACGCTAACTATTATATTTAGTATAATAGAAAAATAAAAATATTGCATTTTATAGCCAATAATAAAATTTATATATCAAAATAATAAATCCGAATGTAATTGAATAGATTAGTAAGGGTTATAATATTCATTAAATAAATATTACCAGTCATAATAACAAGACTACACAATAATGTCAATAAGAATAAAATGAATAAAAGTGTAAATATTATAATAAATAAAAAGTTTAGAAATTTTAAAATGATACACCCATTACACAGATTAACGCTTAATTAAATTTAAAATTTTGCTTTGTTTGCAACAACGAATTGTAATAATAAATGCACCCTAAAAATCTTATAAAATCCTTTAGCTGTCTGTCTTTAGTTTGTAGAGTTCATCTTTCAATCTTATTCATTCATATTTTAATATAACAGTTTTATGGTTTATATTTTAAGCTTCAACATTGATATTATTTTACGACAACTTATAAGCAGTGCATACTGATTGCATAGCCAAGGAAGTTTATTCCAAATTTAAATTTTTGATTTAAACAATGATAAAAAATATTTACAAATAGAAAATTATAGTAAAACAGATGTTAATTATAAATTGAATCATATCAAAGAATATCAGATAACTCATGAATCATATATAAATAATTAATATATAAATAATATTTTATTGATTAGTATGAATATTCACCGATTGATATGTCTATAAATCATTCAAAATATAATTACTTGATTTAAAGATAGCCAATAAATTTATTTTTTTAAGTTTACTTCTTTTTTTATGAGTAAATCGTGAAGGATTTCGTTTAAATAAAAGAAATATTTAAAAAATAATACGAAAGAAAATGAAAATTTTACTGTTGTTGATGGTTATATATTTTTTCAAAACAAGTACTACAGTCCATAGCACCAATACGAATGATAAAGCTAAATTAAGATTAAGTAAATTTACGCTTAGATATGATATAAGTACATTTAGAAATAGGGCTTTTGATGACTCATTCGATAATATGAAAAAAATTATATATGATATATACGATGATGAAGAGAAAAGTGTATTGTTAAGCGGAATGGATTCACTTGGCATGTTATATAAAAATTATAATCCTAATACGCCATTATTGAATTTCAAGTATTGTAAAAGTGTTATCATATTTTCAATAATAGCTTACAAATTTCAAGATATTAACAAAATATATATTCATATTAGCATTCTTTTATTTGGTACATTATTCGATAGTGTTGAAACGAATAATTTTAGTTTACCAAATGATATGCTCCTGTATACAACTTTTTGCATATGTGAATTTTTGAACAATTTTCTTGAACAAGAAATCATAATAACTAAAAAAACTCTAGAAAAGGCCGAAGAAAATATCAAAGAGAAGAATGCTGTTTTTGGATATATATTGATTCATTTGTATAAAAAGATAAGAAAGATGGAGAATAAAAATATATTAAATATCGGTAATTTACTTAAAACGGAATTTAATTATTTATATAAATATTCCACATTTTCAGTTGATAATGGCTTATTAGCGGGATGTAAAGATTTGCTATCAACCGCAAAGCATTTGTCAGCACAGAATCCATATCAATCTCAAGATTATATATCAAATATTTTGAATCAAAAAACGTGGATTTCAAAATTTAATGACGGAATTAATAATACGATCACAGAGTACGTCGAGATGTACCTAAAATGCTCTAATACTGGAACAATACTCCCTGCATTATATATATTAAATATAAATTCTGAGGTTAAAGTAAAAATGCAACATATATTCAAAAATGTAATTGAATATACATTTAGTTCTAAATTAGCTATGATAATTTTTGCTATTAACTGTGAACTATATGATTTTAATTTTGATGATAAGATGGCTATATGTATACTTCAAAACGTTGATGAATGTAAAAGATTTAACAATGGATTAATAGATCAAATCAAACAATTCTGTCCATTTGGAATGTCACCTTCAATTAATATATCATCGTTTTCTTTTGCTGAATCAGAATACAATCATGATGATTTTGTTCAGAAATTTAAAAAGATATATAATAAAATAAAGGATAAGGACAAAGATGAGGAATTAAGAAATTTTTATCGTGATTATATTAAAAATTACAGTATACGAGATAGTCCATTATATTCAAAATATAATAAATGTATTCTATCAGGATATGCTAGGCCAAGAAATACAAACAGTGGAAATTCATCAAGTTTGAATAATAAAAATTTTGAACATTCAGTAAGCACTGATAGCGAAAATATGAGTAGTGATAGCACAATTGATGATTTTACAGGCTATAAGCATGGAAAAGCAATATATGAGAACGATTCAGATAGAAAAAATAATTATATTAATATGTTGATAGCAATGCCGATTGTTATTATTAGTTTAATCGTAAGTTTTCTTATGTGGTATTTTGCAATGGCTTGTGTTATTCCATGGATTATTATTGGTACTGTAATTATATGTTTATGTTTGTGTTTAATATAGCGTTTTTCGTATTGAAAGTGTTTTTTAGAATAAATTATTAGAGAAAAAGTAATTACATTATTACCATAAGAAGAAAGGAATAAACCAATATAGATGGGGTTGCTAATAAATAAAGGAGATATCTTAATTAAATTTTATATAATAAATTTATTTTAATGTATTCAAGTCTTATATTTATTTTGTTATTGGTCCGATACGATGTTAAACTAAGACGAGAATTTACTAGCTGTTTGGGATATCAGAAGCTGCTGGATAAGTTCAAATTAGGAATTCGAGTCCAAATTTGTCTATCCAGGTGTGTGTTTCGTAGATGGTCAACTTACCAATTTTATTCGAGAACCGGGAATTTTAGAGGCCAGTTAAAATGCCATCAAGTTTCACACATCTAGTGGTTAATGCCATCATTGCCAAATTGACAAGTCACGTAAATATCCTGAGCTCTATCTAGAGCAAAAGATGCATAGCTAAATAAACGAAAGTATCTAAAACATAAAATAGACCCGAGCCTAAACTGAACCAAGGCGATGCGCAAATGTTCTGCTTATATTAGAATATATGTAGTAGGATACCGGGTAAGTCTGTTTTCCGGCTTCATACAGACGCTTACGAGTGACAGTAAAATGAAAAAAGTGCCCAGGTTTGATACCAAAAGTACTGGCTACAAATTTTTTAACTTGCTTGCAAGGCCGATCCGGCTCCGATAGACAGTATGGGCTGTGACTAACAGCGGTATGAGTTCGTAAGGGGAAAAGATTGTCTTAAGTAATACCGCTGCACTAAGTCAAGAATCTCACAGATTATTTTATATATAAAAAGAGCCTTCAGAACATAAACAAGGAATTTGAATCGTGAAATATCTGGTTTAAATAAATCAAGTTCTTTATTTTATTATTAAGTATGCTCGAGATATGAATAATTTGATGTGATTAATTCGTTGTATTTTCTTCCTTTGATATAAGTTTGATTGTAGTATGTTGTAAAAATAGCCTCAACCAAATTTAAGACTTAAATATTCCTTTCTTAGAAATATTTAAAGATCAATTAGTCACAGAACTTTTTCGAAATTCGTGTTAAATTATAATAAAATTGCTGTTTAGTTAAGCTTCATTTACAATAAAGTTTAGATATAATATCATAATTAAAATTTCCATAACGAGTTAATATGATTCTCGGTTAATCAAGACGAAATAAAAATTGAGATACAATTTTTCAACTATTAAGTATTTATTCTTTTGAACTAAAATATATCTTATGATATGAGACAGACTAGTGAGAAATATAATAGGAATAGGTAAATATTTATGATATCACAGCAAAATAGCGGCATATATCCAATCAAATGTTTTAAAAAACACAGAAACTATCTTCTTTCAGTAAAGCATTAAGATAGTTATAAAAATAAAAAGAAGAATCAAAAACATGCTAAGAATATTATATTGTAAATAAATTTTGGCCGTTACTTTCATATATATAAAAAAATTTATAACGAATAAAATTAGTACCTCTTTATTCTGTTATTAATTATCATCCAAATTGTTTTTAATATTGCATTTTCTCTTATTATACTTTAAAAATGAATTATCTTCGTTGCTGCTATCTCTTCAATAATAATATTTTGGGAACAGTTTTATATTTCCAAATTAACATGTTAATAAAAGTGAATTAAGATATTGTGCTATAATTAAAGGATACAACGTATTTAATAAAAATAATAAATGTTTTTTTCGTATTAATTAAGAAATATTTATTTAATATTCGTTAAATCTCATCGCTTCTTTTTTCATTATATCATAATTACCAAAATAAATTTCAAAGTCATTAACCGATGACAAAATTGGTAAATATAAAACATTTACGCATGTAGACGATTTCAAGTAGGGCATTTCATCAGCTGGTTCTGTTATAATGAGATTAAATGGTTTGATATTTTCAGTATTGATTTTAGGGAAATTTACACCACCAGTCCAAAATTTAAGAATTTCTCTACGATATTCAATTTTTGAAGATTCAATAAATAACCAAAAAAGCTCTGCTGTTTTTCTCCCGCCATCGCTTTTCACTGTTACCTTTGTTAACTCTTTCCATCTGTCAACACCAATAACAGAATCTCCAAATATTTTGTCTTTCAGTTGCTTTGACGTATTATTTATAAACTGAAACTCATCAATTGTTTCCATAAATCCTTCTCGTATTTTCCTGATGGCTCTTTTCAAGTAAACACCAATCGTGTGAATTATGATTTTTTCCATTTTTTCAAGATGATAAGAATCTTTATTTTCAGCAAGCAAAATGATATATTCAAAATCTATATCTATCGTTTTATATTCCCATTCGTCCTCGCAATGATCAATAATGTTTAATTTAAATTCTTCTTTAATTTCTTTAAAGCTCTTCTTTAAAATTTTATTATTAAAATAAAAATGAAATTCGGTTTTAATAAATGCTTCTATATTGATTGATTCATCCAATAAAAATTCATAAATGAAATCTACGAATTCAACTTCAAAAAATATATTAGTTTTTAAAGCCAATCCTATCAATTGTCCAATAAATCTATATTCCTGTTTTTTTAGTTCAAAAGCTTTTTCAGATAATAAGCATGGCATATATTTCCCTTTTTCTGTGTTGCATTCAATAAACAGATATCTTTTTTCTAATTTTATAGTTTCTTCAGCAATAATCTTCATCCAGTTTTTGAATACGCCATCCCCACGTGCTACAGAACCATCAATTATATTTATATATTTATTAGCTGGTATTTTCCCGCCAAAATGTTCTATTTTATTTTGTAATTCATTCATACTATCAATAAATATATTATTTCCCGTCACGTTTATATCAATAAAAATATTATTGGTATTCCATATAGCTGATGGATTTAAAATTTCATTATTTCGGTCATTTTGCTCATAGAAATCTGCAACTGATATATTATCTGTATTTATAACATATCTAGCAATGCAATCCATCAAAACAGATGTCATCTCACTATTATCATTATTCACACATTCAATTCTTTCGATATCTAAATTATTAAGCTCTTGGCAAACATATAATCCTAAATTTTCCATACTATTTTTCAAAATTAATTTTAACGACATAACTTTATAAAAGCAGCAATCAAAAAATTCATTCCTATTGTTATTAATTAAAATATCGTTTTCTGCAAATACAAGACCGATTAACATTATATATATTTTACGGGTATCTAATACATATCTATTTGAAGATACTTGTTTTGTTTCCA
Source organism: Astathelohania contejeani (assembly GCA_014805555.1). Lineage (NCBI taxonomy): Eukaryota > Fungi > Microsporidia > Astathelohaniidae > Astathelohania > Astathelohania contejeani. The sequence continues at coordinate 15,759 of SBIQ01000093.1, read as the reverse complement.
AAGCCATATAGTGTAATGAGCTATCAATAATTCCATTTCTCTTAATAACTATTCCTTTGTTTGAGCTTAGAAATGTGTTAAGCAAAGAATTCATTGTAAACGAAATTTGATAAAATTTAAATGAATTGGTGTTATTTATAATATGAAATAATAGATTAACCAAACTATTAATATAATCAGCTTCAATTTGATTCGATACATTATTAGTAAAATAGCAAATAGATTTTACAATATTATATGTATAATAATTCATAAATTTAATAATGGTTTCTTCAAGCATTTTATCATTGACATATTTAAAAATTTCTAATTTGCTATCAAATTTATCAGTTAGTGTCAAAGAATAAAATAAAAAATCAATGCAAAAATGCAAAAGTGCTTCTTCTTCTTTCAAAAAATATAAGCGAATACCGTATTGTAAATCATGATTTTGAAAATAAAAATATACCAGATTTTTTATATCAATACAATCTTCAATTCTATTAAATTTTATATTAATAATTGATTTTAGTGTATTTAAATCCAACATAAAATCTTCCAAAGATAACATTTTTTTAATAATATGATGAGATAATTTATTAGTTTCCCAATCTTCTACTATAAAAATAGTATCGTTTCTCACCTCTGTACTTATCAATATATGATACATCGTTGTTAATATTATCGTTGTACTTAAATCAGCAAATGCTATACTGAATAAATACGATGTTAATGAATTTGATGTAAAATAATTAATTTTTTCTGGCTGTGTAGAACAATAAATAAATGCGGAAAAAACCATAAACAAACTATGGTGGTTTTTGTTGGAATAATTTGTATAAACAGCTTTAGTATTATATTTAATATGATCAAAAAAATCAAGAGAATCGTTTAGTCGATGTATAAATAAGCATTTTAAATCATAATTAATGAAATTACTGAACTTATAGTCCTGATTTTTAAATTCTGATAATTTGTTTAATAAATATACCAATTTGGGGTGCAATTCAGTTTGAAAATCGGCATCATCTATAAAAGTCAATGAAAATATATTCTCACCAATAAACTCGATAATATTATCAGCAGCTTCACAAGAATCTATTTCTAATTTCGATATTATCGAAAATATACTTAATATCCATCTTTTCTCGATATCAGATATTTCACAATATTTTAAAATAGGATTCATTATTCCAATCTCTTTATTATCTTTAAGAAGTCTATTAGATATATCCTCAAATTTTTTATTTTCAATTTTAAGTGGATCTAAACATTTTGATTTTAGTACTAAATATTCAGCGTTCTTTAAAGTTTTTATATCAAGCTCAGTTATTTTTGACAAGCAACTGACTAAAATTAAACATATAAATTTCATATGTTTCCATTAATTCGGTTATTTATTATTAAACAATTTACCTAATAAAGATACGTAAAATAAAAATACATAAAAAAATAAATTAAATTTGACATGATTTAATTCAAAATAAGTAAATATTTTAATATTTTTTCGAATAACTATTATATTCATTTATACCAAAACTTATATGAGTTTATCTACTAAAGCGTTTACTTTACTATATTCTCTATAGTTCGAGCTGTACCATTTTATCAATAATAGTAATTCTA
>SBIQ01000093.1:0-14054 GCA_014805555.1 Astathelohania contejeani | reverse complement strand
ATATTTTTTCGAATAACTATTATATTCATTTATACCAAAACTTATATGAGTTTATCTACTAAAGCGTTTACTTTACTATATTCTCTATAGTTCGAGCTGTACCATTTTATCAATAATAGTAATTCTAATAAGATTTATTAATAACTACGGTATAATATTATATGTTAAAGCTTCGAATACCTATGCTATTCATTAACTAATTAATTAATACAATTTTCAAAAGCTTCTTTTAATCTAAAGTGGTCAAATCCAGTAATAATATATTATTTTATAATTTATATATTTAGACAATTCAGCTTGACTACAAAAGAAGCATTGAGGGAAGTAAGAGATCGAATAGAAGAGTCTATGTAAATATTTAGAGAAACAAGTGCCACTGGATGCCATAGAAAAGAGATCCAAAGAATAACATAACACTAACCTTATAAAAAAAATTATATATACAATTTAGATTTTTAATAGATAAATAAATATTCTGTTTCTTCGTCTTCAGCGAAATTTATCTAACCACATTCAAGGTTAGACAAACAATCAGTATCTATGATAAGTAATACAACTTCGATATTATCATTGACGTATAAAACATATAATTATTTTTGGACTCATATATATTGAATTGCTTTAAGCGGCTTTTTGCTAAATAGATAAAAATTAATCTAAATGTCCAAATAATCTACATTTTCTCTCATCTCAAGTGGCTATAAAAAGTGAAAAAGTTAAAATACGATCAGCTGGAAAATAAGTACAAATATTATAATAAAGAATATAATAAATAAAATAAAATTTATTAATAACAACAGGAAGAATGAATTGAGTCGGTACAACAAATTGAGATACAAAATATCGAACATGAAGGAAGAGGAGATATTATATTTGGATAAAGTGCTCATCCTTACTACAGAAAATAAAAACAAAACTTATATATAATATGAATAGGACAGATGTAATTAAGTAACATGTTATTTACAATACATATAAAATAAAGACGTATGGGCAAATATAGTATTTACTTATAACGATTTCTCTTAAATAAAAAAGATACCTAATATTATTTATTTATAGGAAAAGAAAATAAGAAGTAGATAAACCCGATACTATTAAAATATACAATATTAAAGCATACAGGCTTAATAATAACAGCATAATATAGTTTAGAATAGAAAAATTATAAAAGTAGGAAAAATTAGATAATGTATTAAGTCATATATAAAATACAATACAATAATATATCGGAAATAAAATGTTATTGTGTTCAACTAAGAATATATAATGCATGTAGTCAATCTGTGGGCATCTTTTGAAGAGTGAATACATTGATTAATGGGTGTATTTCATATAGCCGGAAATATGTGAATAATAAAAAGAATAAAGAAATAAATTATAATAATTGCTATCTAATATAAACTAGCTTTAATTTATGGACGGATAGTAACCTTATTTTACTTCTCATTAAAATATGATATAAATTAATATTAATATAAAGGAATTAATGGTGTGGTAACCAATTACCACAGAAATTATCTAAAAGAATTAAATATAACTTTAGGATGGAGGCATACATCCAATCGACGGTACTGAAGAAAACGCTCGAAACCATATCACTTGAGTATACATCGAGGATAATATAGACGAAAGGTCGAGTAGAAGATACTGTGAAAAGATTCGGAGAAGCAAGTGCCACTGGATGCCAACAGCAGGCCATCGAAAAGAAAGATAAAGAATAATATATAGCATTAACTCTTTAAATAAACTTTTATATTTGATATATAAAGGAATTAAAATATTTATAAATGATTAAAAAAACTTATTACTATTAAACACAAATATTGAATCATTTATTTATTCTCTTAAGTATTTCATTATAGAATTATATTGAAGAAATAATAAATAAAATAAAGACAATTTCCTACCCTTAGATCTATTAAATAATACTCTATTAAGCCTATCCCCCAACTCCCGAGGCCGATTCTTATCAAACAAATTAGAAATAGAAGGATCATTATGATTTTTATATCCAAGTAAAGAGAATATTTCCTCATTAAATGCAAATGGACTTGTTTCCATAATTTTTCTTCCAAGATTTACTGCTTCAATAAATTTCTTATTTCTCACGTATTCAATAAATAATTGATTGGTCATAAGCTTGATTACCTCCTTTTCTTCTTCATCATCAGTATTTAGCATATACGGGTAACTTTTTTCCAAAAGATCAAAAGCCATCTTCAAGTTGCATTTTCTTATATGCTTACATATATCATTCCGGTTTTCTAATTCTTCCAAGTCTTTGGGAATATCTAGGCGGAGTTTTTTAGCAAAAATTTTCGATGTGTTTTTTGCCCCTATATATACTAAGTGATCAAGTACTATTTCTTCACACATTGATTCCAAATTTTTTTCATTTTTTGTTTTCATTTTATTAGGGCCAATAGTGTACTTATACTTTGGTATTATTTTTAATTAAATTTTGATATCAATTTTATAAATACTACCAAAAAATTAAAACAACTGGAAATGTACACCAAAATTAAAACACAATCCAGCTATAAATATTGAAATAAATAATAATAACTATCTTTTTATATTATCGCAAAGAAAGTATAGACAAAAAATTATTATATATGAAGTAAGTAAGACGAATGGGACAGGTTTGATGGAAGAGATTGGTATAATTAAATATATAATATAAATCTAGTCGTTATATATAAATTTATTTAAATATAATCTTATTTAAATAATAGATTCTTTTTTAAGCTGATATAATTAAATTAAATATGTAATATTAATTACCCTTAAAATTAAAGGTTATAAATAAAATATCATTTAGCGAGTTAGTACTGTTTTATATTTATTATATATTTTAATTATTAATTAATAGAGTCATAAATACGCTATTATGTCAATTAGATACAGAATAAGCATGAATACAAGGTAAAAGAAGCTGTGCTATTATTTGAAGAAGCGATAAAGAATTACTCAGAACTAACCCTAATTAAATAAATAATATATTTTGATTGGACTCGCTTTATTTAAACCACATCTATCACGATTTATTATTCTTTGGCTAAACTTTCGAAGCTCTATATTAAATAGAATTCTTGACCCAGTATAGTGACTATCTCGATTGAGACAATCTTTCCCCCTTAGGTACTTATAACGCTACTAGTCGAATACCATACCGTCTATCAGACTCGGATCGACCTTGCAAGAAAGACAGGGAACCTGTAGCTCAATATTTTTAACATCGAGCTTTGGCACTATTATCATTTTAGTATCATATTTATAAAAAGCCGTTTAGCTGACCTCCGGAATCCTCCCTACAACAAACATCCCAATATAAGCGAGACGTTTGCATGTTGCATAAGTTTAATCTTAGTACGAAAACTGTTTTTATGTTTTGTTTTTCCAGATACGCCTCCTTTGCTCTAGATAGATCTCAGGATGTTTTCGTGAGTTGTCAATTTGGTAAGGGTGATTAGCCAATAAATGTGTGAAACTTATTGGCTTATTAACTAACCTATACACCTCTGAGGAGGAATAAAGAAAATTGGTAAGTTGACCATCTACTAACACACATGGATGAACAGTTTTTGATTTGAATTTTAAGTTCGCATTTATCCAGCAGCATTTTATACCTAATATCACTAGCAAAGTTTCGTCCTAATTCAACATCGTTTTGATCTATCACATATAAACAATTGTTCTAATTGATAGATTTAATTAAAATAAATGTTTTTTATAACACTTTTTATCACATTATTTTCTATTTTATTCTTATCATATAATTTCTATTCCATTTGATTGTCCTGTTATATTACTATGAACAGTGAAATTTGATAATAGATAGATTTATTATTAAATCATATTTAAGACTGTAATTATATATTACACATCTTTACTTAATACACAATATTAGTGAAATGCTAATATATTATACTCCCATTTGTATACTAAAAATTATTGGATATGATTTATCATCACACAAATTTATTGTTTATTTAGTTTATAAATGTAAATAACTTCAAAATCATCACAAATCCAATTATACTCACAGAGAAGTACTGATACATCTTTAATTTAGTTACGAGGCCTTTTATTACTCATACTTGAAAAATTACATCGATACAAAAATTCCTAGAATATATTATATTTTATTAATCAAATTTGCTTTATTAAAATATTTTTAATTTAATTTACAACGCTAGAAACAATGAATATACTTCTTCTACACTCAATCTCTCATTAGGATTCTTCCTAAATATTCCAGACAATATATTGGCAATATTTTGTGGAACCAATTCATAATCCACTTTAACATCATACACATTCTGCCAAGTTACTGCAATACTATCTGTTACAAATGGAACTATTCCAGAATAAATATAATAAATACAACATCCCAATCCCCATAAATCCAAATGTTCGCATAATACCATTGTTCCTTCAGGCATTGGTTTGGATGCTTCTGGTGGCGAAAATCCAGGTGTTCCCCTAAATAATGTATCTTTTGCTCTGAGATACTTATCATTTGTTGTTTCAGCACATCCAAAATCAACTAATTTAATATCTGTTCCTATTACAACAATATTTTCTGGTTTAAGATCACCATGATAAACACCAACACTATGAATATATCTTACAGCTTCAATTATATTAATAGAAATTGTTTTCAACTCGCTATCGGTAAATGGGATTGGGTTTTTTGATTCCCTACTTTCATATATTACCCTCTGAAGAGTGTATCCATCGATATATTCCATTATAAAAAAGGCATACTCTTCATTTTCAGTATAATCAAAAAATTTTACTACATTTTTTATAGGATGAGTTTCAGTATGCTTCTTCATCATCTCGAATGCTTGTTTTTCTCGAATAATAAATTTGGGATTGGCACCTGCTACTATATCCTTTGATATCGCTTTCATCGCAACACGTTCACCACTTACTTTATGCCGTGCCTCAAAAACAGTTGCATATCTGCCTATACCAAGTTCTTGAATATTGGTATATCCTAAAACGTCATGTTTTAAATATAATTCTGGATCATCGCTCAATAAAAAACAATCCATTTTTAAGGGTATAAGTTTAAATATTCAATTTAATCGGCATTTAATTTAACTTGATTAATTAAATTTCTGTTTAAAGAAATGACATGTTTTTTGGAGGGAAATTTATGAAATATTAAAGAAAATAAAAATTTGTGTAAATTAAAAAAATTATATTAAAGTAAAAAAAGAAATTTACATAATACAAAATATAAATCATTTTTGAAGAGAACAAGAAAGCATTTTCACAACAAAAGATATTAAAGATAAAAAAGATATAATTAAATGTATTTCGAAAATATATATGAAACAGTTGTTTATTAATCGTTGAATCAATGCTTTATTTATGTAATGTTTTCTTTTCTCAAATGAGCCTATTCAATTTTATTACTATTTATAATTTTTCGTATTTTTTGCTCTGTAATTTTTTCTCATTATACTTAAAAATGATAAATTTCGTGGTTTTTATGTATAAACGACAAAATAATGTAAATAAATGTTATTATATTTTATATATTTAAAATATAATCTGAATCGTCCGAAAAACGTTGAATTAGGACTAAAATTTGCTAGTGATATTAGGTGTAAAATGCTGCTGGATAAATGCGAACTTAGAATTCAAATCAAAAACTGTTCATCCATGTGTGTTAGTAGATGGTCAACTTACCAATTTTCTTTATTCCTCCTCAGAGGTGTATAGGTTAGTTAATAAGCCAATAAGTTTCACACATTTATTGGCTAATCATCCATTATCAAATTGACAACTCACGAAAACATCCTGAGATCTATCTAGAGCAAAGGAGGCGTATCTGGAAAAACAAAACATAAAAACAGTTTTCGTACTAAGATTAAACTTATGTAACATGCAAACGTCTCGCTTATATTGGGATGTTTGCGGTAGGATCACACTAGTCAAGCCGGCTACATGGCTCCATATGAACGCTTACGAGTGACATTGGGATGATAAAACCCTGACTTGCTTGCAAGGTCGATTCGATTCCGATAGACGGTATGGGCTTCGATTAATAGCGTTATAAGTATTTAAGAGGGAAAGATTGTCTCAATTGAGACAGTCGATGCACTCGGTCAAAAATTCTATTTAATATAGAGCTTTGAAAGTTTAGCCAAAGAATAATAAATTGTGAAAGATCTGGTTTAAATAAAGCGAGTCTAATCAAAATAGATTTAGGATATAAGGGTCTACGAAAAAAATTAAGCTATAGACCGAAAAGCCAGTTGGCGACAAAACAGATCATATGCACAAATAAATTAAGATTTGAACAATATCAAGCTTAGCAATATCACCTTGGCCTGTTCAAGTTACTTTTGAATGGCTGTTAATAGCCTATCAAATTCGGTGTTAAATCAACGATAAATGAATGGGCAAAGGATGTTTTCAAGGCGATTGAACATTGTTTAAAAGATTGATTAAATATTTTTAAGAAGGTGTTTGCTTTTTTTGTGAGAAGTTTTCCTGTGATATTGAAGAAGAAATGTTTTAAAAACATGCGTATTTAATCTATTATAGCACCAATTAAACACTCTAATATCAGTCGGTAAAAATGAAGACTATAATTTTAAACTATATAACTTAAAGCCTTGAAAGTAATGATCTTCGAAATTGTTTAAAAAACTTTATATAAATATAATAAACTGTTTAAGGATTATAATAGATTTTTCAAAAACTCGCAAGATCCAAAGAGAAGGAAAAACGAAGAAATACTCAAAATATAAAGGTTATCACAAAAGAATACATAGTAATTAAGGGGCGGCCGTTGCGAAATTGCTAGTGAATTACGAACTGTAAAAGTTGTTATCAAAAAATTACCATTAAATTTGAGGCCGTTTTCAAACTAAAAGTAAGATATCAAAAACAAAATAAAAATTATTGGTGAAAAGAACGCATATTTTGAAAGCTAATATACGAACGAGTTCTACAGTAGTAATCATGTAGATGCAAAAAAGATTATAAAAAAATTCCATTTAAAGCTAGAGTGAATTTATAATATAATTGAGGCTTTAATGATTTTTAAAGAATCATCACGAATATATTCACAAAAAATTGTAACATATGCCAAGCGTAAAAAGCGTAGATAGTAAATATGATTGTTTGAATTATATTGAGGACAATTCTACAAAACACATTCGGAACCCTTATCTTTAAATAAAATATAAGGTAGGAATTGAAGAATTAAATGAAGAGCATTTAAACATATGAGATAAATTTACTACCGATAAATTCAAAAACTATCTAGTTTATTTTTTTATTGATGAGGCGATGTTAAGTCCATTTATCTACGAGAGTTAGAAATTATCATTAATAATATAATTAATTAAAATGCTGTAGTGATTTGTGGTATTTTAAATTATATATTAAAAATATAACGTTGTTACATAAGTTCTTTTCTGTTAAAAATATGTGTAAAAGGAAAGGCATAGATTGACTAGTTTCACTACAGAATTATGTATTTAATCTCAAATAGGCTTATCCAAGGGTTGTGATTATAGGCTAATAGCATATATATTAAACTTTTACATGCTAATAATGCAATTATGACTCTGTTTTATAATTATAAGTGGAAGAGATGGGATTCTTAGAAAATAATTAGTTTAGCTTGGTCTTAACAGTACAAGTATTAAAAAACAGAACATTCTAAATTTAACGATAAACAAAAAGCATGAATACACTCATAAGCTAATTTAGATTGACGCAAAAAAACGTTTTACTCTGTTGATCATGTATATCTAATCACTTGCATCTATCAAATTATTTTTTTACTAAACTAATATTTTTTATAACAGAAATTACATATAGATAAAATTAAATAGTAAAATATTTTTTGTAAGCCATCATAAGAAGAGGATCGAAATAGGGGCATATAAAGAATAGCATTGGCCAACTACTATTTTTACTGTACCTACTAAGCCGTAGGCCTGACGAGCGATACTCAAAAATGCAAGATTATGATATTTAACACCTTTTAAAGATACTTACATGAAGGATGGCATGGCTGAAAAACCAAAGATATTTTTTAATTTCATATGACTGAAGATCAAGCGTGAAAGTCAATTATGAATGAATCATTTTATCAAGAAAATGAAACTTTATTCGAAAATATCGGAGAATATAAATAATTATGTATGATCAAGATACTTTTGGCTACATAGTAAAAGTGTCATTTGAGAATGCGAGTTATATGTTGCATCTAATAATTAATAGATTAATTAACACCAAGTTCAATTTAAAAAACTTTAACTAATTCATTTGCGAACACTTAATCACGGCATATACCAGCCTCTTGTTAAACATAAAGACCACTTTTAACGCAGTTTTTAGAAATTATTTTAACTTTACGTATAAAGATAGGAAAAAGCCTACAAAGTATAGAAGTTAAAAGTGAGTGCATGTATGCTACATCAACTTTAGAAAACGTTGTAAAAATACAAAAATGTTTTATTAAGAAGATCAACAATTATAAAGATAAAAAATGAATAAACACACTCTTTGCAATTCTAAACTACCTTAACATAAAATATTCGATTAACGATATTATATTTAAAAATAGTCTAAAATGACGTTAAACTAGGACGAGAATTTACTAGTAATTTTGGGTGTCAGAAGCTGCTAGACAAGTGTAAGCTTGGAATTTGAATCAAAAACTGTCTATCCATGTGTGTGTTTTGTAGATGGCCAACTTACCAATTTTCTTCATTCCTCTTTAGAGGTGGGAGTTTTAGAGGTCGTTTAAAAGCCATCAAGTTTTACGCATATATGCATTTGGTTAATGCACCCATTACCAAATTGACAACTCACGAAAATATCCTAAGCTCTATCTAGAGCAAAGGAGGCGAATCTGGAAAAACAATGAATATAGAAATATAAAAACAGACCCCGCGCCTAGATTAAACCAAGGCAACACGCAGACTTTCCGCTTATATCGGAATGTCTGCAACAGAGGGACTCCGGGTAAGTCAGCTGCACGGCTTCATATGGACGCTTACGAGTGACACTAGGATGATAAAAGTGCCCTAATTTGATGCCATAAGTACCGGGCTACAGGTACCCTGCCTTGCTTGCAAGGTCGATCCTGCTCCGATAGACGGTATGGGCTTCGACTAACAGCGGTATGAGTACCTAAGGTGAAAAGATTGTCTCAATTGAGACAGTTGCTGCACTGGATCAAGAATTTCACAGATTATTTCATATATATAAAGAGCCTCTAGAGTATAGCCAAGGAATCATAAATCGTGAAAGATTTCATTTAAATAAAGCGAATTCAAAATAATTATACATATCGCCATCAATTATCTGGATTGTTATCACATGTATTAATGAAACTGGTATTCTGGCTTTGAATAAAATTTCAAAAAAACTGATTAAATATTAAGTGTGCTAATCAAATATAACACACAGTGTATTAATTGCTGCTTCATGATGCTAAATGCTTCATTATAAAATGCATCACAATTCAATAATCATTTGGCAATACACTAGAAATCCTGTTTATATCTTAAAAATCTATTAGAAACATGACTCAGTGCAGCGATTGTCTCGATTGAAACAATATCTCACCCTTTAGAATAATAATGCTGTTTATTGGTATCATATCGTTTATAGTGCTGGATAAATCTTATAAGCAAAACAGAATATAATAGTCATTATTTTTAACATGAAACCGTATAACTGACTTACTTAATATCCTCTACTGCATAGATCCTAATTATAAGATAACGTCTATATGTTGCCTTTATTTATGCAACACGTATTTATATTTATAAGATATTATTTTTTATTTCAAAATATAACTTTTCTAATTTAAATAAAGCTCAAGATATTTTTTTTGAGTATTAATTCAGCAATGGTGTATTGTCCAATATGTATAAGATTTTTATGGCTTTTTTAACGACTTCTGAAATTTTCGATTTCGTAAAAAAATGACAAAAATTAATTATTTGACTATCTATAAAATACGTAAATATATAAGAACAGTTTTGGACTCGACTCATATGTGTATAATTGTCCAGCAACTTCTGGGATGTAGAGCATATGTAAGTTGTTATATCACTTTATGTTTTTTTGTTAGCAATGATGATGTCAAAATAATTGTTACAAACATTTAGAAGAATTTATTTTGAAATATTATAAATATGGTTTTTTTAAAATAATTCATTATTATTCATAAATGAACATCGATACAGATGAAAAATATTTTTAACGATGATATAATAATATTTTCAATGATAATATTTATACCAAAGTATAGTATATCATATATTATAATTATATTCTTAGCTGTCAATCATTTATTGACATCCAAGAATATAATTATTTGTTAATCATATCAAATTTTAGTATAAATATTAATTTAAAGTTAGGGGTATGGAAAAAGAAGAGAATAGCATATACAAGATATTGAAAAAATTAGCAATCGTTGAGGTTGATTATGTTAGTAACAAATTAAATAGGAATGAGTTGGCCAATGCTATCAAAACATTAAGAAGAGAATATGAAAAGTATCATGAAGATAATAGTGACAAGAAAGTACATTTTCAAATCTGTATTGCAATTTTGCTCGAAAGAATAAAGCAGTCGATATTGTTGGAAGATCATATTTGTGAAGTAGTTGATGGGGAGTATGAGTCATATATGCATTATTTGAATGAAACAATCCAAACTATCAAAGGAATTGGTCCATTAGAAAATACACTGGAATATGAAAAAATTAATCAATTTAATTCACGATTGGATCAATACAGTGCAAACAATGAGAAGACAAAGCAGAAGCGATCGAATTATCCTAAACAAATTTCTCGAATATTGAAAGGATGGCTTAAAGATAATATCAATAATCCATATCCTACTGAAGATGAAAAAATATTATTATGTGATAAAACTGGACTTGATCAAACACAGATCAATAATTGGTTTATTAATGCTCGCAGAAGGATTTTGCCATCTATGAAAGGAAATCGAGGCAATGATTTTTAAGTATGAGATGAAGCAAATCATTATAACTTTATGTGAATAATAAAAGTTTTTTGGCTTAAATGTTGTTTATTATATTTGAATATTGATACATTACTTTGTCAAATAACAATATTTATTTAGCAAAAACATAGTCTATGTATTTAAAAATCTTTAAAGTAATAAAAACCTGTATAATTACAACAGAATTTTTTATTAAAAAACAAAGTGTGCGTTCACGAGAAAAAATTTATTATAAATAATATAGAAATAAAACATATAAGTCAGAATATACAACAAAAATAAAAACATTTAAATGAAAATAATGTTGCAAATAATAAAAATTTATGTGCATATTTTTTTAAATAAATTATCAATTCGTTTTCATTTCTTCTATGCGTAATGAGTATTTATCAGCATTAATATCCCCAAATCAATATATTGCTTCTTTATTTCTACCATTTATTTCCATGCCATATTCGACGCTTCATCCAAACACTAGTGAGATTGCCTCTAAAGTTTTCTTTAATACGATGAATTTAATAGATACACCAATAGTTATCGTAATGTTAAGTTTTCTTAAACAACTTTTGTGGAATTTTATCATTATCCTATCTAATGTAATAATATTCAATAATATTTTAGTTTTACGAATTAATCTAAGCTCTCATTAACTAAAAAAGTCAATTTTTTTTCAATTTTAACTATCTAGAGATCATCGTAAATCCTCATGTCAACTTCAACTAAAATCATTTCATTTAGTCTATAACATAAATATATATTTGGTATGTTATATTTAGCCATATTATAAGTTCTTATTCTGTTATCTACTCGAATTTTTACTACTTTATTCACTACAATTTCTTTAACTGAATACGATCGCTATTTTTCATTGCTTGAATCCGTATTTATTTACAAAAAAAAGATGTAAATACCTAAAAATTTCGTTTTGTCGACGGTTGTGATTATGATCAAGCATTTTTACATATGGTAGTTAAGTGATCTACTTACTATACCGCAATGCTGGTACAATATTGCATCTTTACTACAATAGACATTTCTAGTTTAGATGTAGCAATGTATTGCCTAAGCACAGGTTCATTGTTTCATCCTAATGAAAAATATTCCAGGCTTGCCGATCTCATTTGATTAAGTTCATACAACTTTTTGTGTAATGTCTTTTTGTTTATATTGTTATATATAAATGGTCGCTGTGTACATTTGAAATTTTTAAATATAATGTGTTCGCTTTATTTAAACGAAATCCTTCACGATTTATGATTCCTTGGCTATACTCTAGAGGCTCTTTTTTTATATGGAATAATCTGTGAGGTTCTTGACCCAGTGCAGCAACTGTCTCAAATGAGACAATCTTTTCCCCTTAGGTACTCATACCGCTGTTAGTCGAAGCCCATATCATCTATCGGAGCCGGATCGACCTTGCAAGCAAGGCAGGGTACCTGTAGCCCGGTACTTTTGGCATCAAACCAGGGCACTTTTATCATCCTAGTGTCACTTGTAAGCGTCCATATGGAGCCGTGCAGCTGACTTACCCGGAGTCCCCCTACTGCAGACATTCCAATATAAGCGGAACGTCTGCGTGTTGCCTTAGCTTAATCTAGGCGCGGGATCTGTTTTTATGTTTTCATATTCATTGATTTTCCAGATGCGTCTCCTTTGCTCTGAATAAAGCTCAGAATATTTTCGTGAGTTGTCAATTTGGTAATAGGTGCATTAACCAAATGCCATATATTTGTGAAACTTTATGGCTTGTAAACAAACCTCTATAACTCCCACCTCTGAAGAGGAATTAAAAAAATTGGTCAGTTGGCCATCTACAAAATACACACACATGGATAAACAGTTTTGGACTTGAATTCCAAGTTTGCACTTGTCCAGCAGCTTCTGACACCTAAAACTACTAGTAAATTCTCGTCCTAGTTTAACGTCATTTCGGACGGATCTGAGTAATATAATTATTAATTAATAAAAAAAAATAAGAAGATATAATAATAAGTTATTAATTTAAAATAATTGGTTTGCTATTTATCAATTTCATATAAGAACAAACTTATTGATATACGTTTGATTTGACTTATATTTATCCAAATTTATTTCTTCTTACTTAATAATTGAATAAAATACCATATTTAAAATTTAAATAATTTAAATTGCAATAATAAAAAAGTATATCAATTAAATTACATAAACATATTCTTATATATTTTTTTATCTTGAGTACAGAAGAAGCATTGAGGATAGCATAGACGTAAGAGACCGAGTAGAAAATGCTGTGAAAAGATTCGGAGAAGCAAGTGCCACTGGATGCCAACCGCAGGCCATCGAAAAGAAAGATAAAGAATAATACATAGCATTAACCCTTAAATAAATGATCTTATGTATTAATTCACCAATATCTTTATTTCTTATTATCACGCATTATATTTTATTTGTTTTATAATTGTTTAGCCATATCACGTGAGTACAGAAGAAGCATTGAGGATGACATGGACATAAGAAAACGAGTAGAAAGAGTTGTGAAAAATTTTGGAGAAGCCAGTTCCACAGGGTGCCATATGAAAGAAATACAAAGAATAACACAACACTAAACCTTTGAATAAAAAAAAATAATAAATTTATTATTTGACTTACCTTGCGTTTTAACATAACAATACACCTTTCTTATTATATAAATTTTATTATCTTATCATGATCGGCCATATTTATCCAAAAAATAAATATATCCTGCTATTAAATCCCACTAATCTATTCAATTACGTTCGAACTATCTCATTTATATAAATTTATTCAGAATAAGTTGTAAAATGTAACAATATTATATTTTCATCGTATATATTTTACCATATACTCGGCTTATCAATTAACTGCGTATTTTAATTCACAGCTATATTCTTAAATGAGTTTTACGCTTAAGCTTTTCTACGGGGAAATAATAAACCATATAGTTTTATTTTATATGTCGCTTATATAAATCAAGTTCAATGATCTTATTTTGTATTCTATAAGTTGACACTCTTTTCTACCTT